>JARSSU010005778.1:0-10849 GCA_029619165.1 Eurosta solidaginis
TGGCCACTGAAAAAAAAAACAAGACATCGAACGTTCATCCTCTTCTCTCTCCGGATCGTCCAAAGGGTGCTTGGATATGGTGGGGAACAACTTCTCTGTGCTCCTAATAGAGAGAGCGCTGAAGGCCCAGGGAAGATGATGAACCCGAGCCCGCAATCGATGCTGGTGAATAAAAGTTCCGCCACCTGGACTATGACGAAGAAACAATAGCTCGTAACCGTTAAAAAGAAATAAAAATAAAATAAAAAAATTTTAGCACTTCCTTATATAAATGGACAAAAATCAGCGAAAAAATTGCCCTATATAAAGACATATTCTTGCTAACTTTGATTTTAAATTTTGAATAGGGAAATTGCAAAATATTTATGAGAAGTAAAAATATAAAAGTGGAGCGCACATTACTTGGATTGGAAAGTTGCGTAGAAGGAGATATTAGTCAGCAATTGCGCCCACTTTATATTTTAATAATATTTGCAATTTCTATGTCAAAATTTAAAAATCAAAGTTTAGCAAGAATATGTCTTTATATAAGGCAGACAAGTTTTCGCTGATTTTGTCCATGTTATAAAAGCGAAGTGCTAACACTTTTTTATATGTATTTATTTTCTCCTTTCTACATTCTTTTCGGTGTGCTTGACCTATCTGTTAAGTGTCTGTCCGACTTGTAGCTCTCAGGAGGAAACTCACATAAAACAATCCTAAAATTCCCTCAGTTCCGTTTGATTTTCTAAACTATTCAGTCAGTCCGGCGCCCTAGTCGATACTTTTTGTATTGTGTCATCGGCTGTCATCGACACTGACTAGCTCATCGAGCACTTACTACAAACCCGTTTGTTTCAAATTTCAAATTACTATCTAATTTTTCGATCGTACGCCACCTTAACGGACTTTTGTACTTTTATTCTTTGTGGGCACGTGTCTACCGTGCTCTGAAGTTCATGTTTGTAGCTCAATGAGAAGTTACTTAAAATCGATCTCAAAAACATAATTTCAAATTCTTATCTAAGTATTCGGGCCGTTGCGCCACCATAACGGAATCCTTTTCTTAAATTTTCGTCGTCTTATTCGCATCTGTGAAGTTTACAGTTGTAGCTCAATGAGAACTTACCATAAAACTCAATCCAAAATTCCCTCCGTTTCGTTCGTTTTCTCTAAATATCTCAGTCCGTGCTCCCCTAGCGAATCTTTTTGTATCGTGTCATCGGCTGTCACGACCTCTGAATTAAGTTTGAATCAGTCTCTAGTCGATCGAGGAGTACTTAAGAGCTGGTTGAAAACTTTCAACTCTCTCTCTTATATTTTCGATCGTGCGCCCCCTAAACGCACTTTGTCTTTCGTTCCTTGTCACGTGTGTTCTAACGTATCTGTAAAGTTCACGTTTGTAGGCTCAATGAGAGTCTACTTAAAAATCGATCGCAAGTTTGTATGAAAAGCGACACATTCAACCGACCTAATATAGAGAAGTAAAAACAAGGCCGCGGGTGTGATAAATTGCCTGAGAGGAAGTTATTCAATACTGCGGCGAGGAGTTTGTGAGGCGCTGCCGCAAATTCTATGCAAAATATGGTCAAATAAGTGCATGTCCGACGGATGGAATCTAAGTTTTCTTTGCCCAGTCCACAAGAAGGAACTCCTGCAAATTGCAGGCAAACTAACGCGGGCATCAGCCTTCCTAGTATCGCATATAAGGTCCTGTCAAGCGTGTTATGCGTAAGATGCAGCCCACCGTAGACATCGCCGCTAGAGTTTTTATTAGTGGGCTTCAGGACGTAAAATCTCCATCGACCACATTTTCAATATACGCCAAATCTATGAAAAATATCCGGAAAAAAAAGACATACATAACCTCTTCGCAGATTGTGAAAAACCGCTTCGAAAGTCGAGAAAGGGAACTGCTTATAAGCCGCTTTACGTCTGAATTGGTGTGCAGGATGTTTGCCAAAATGACGATTGAGTAACACCATGAGACTAAGTCAGAAAACCGACTAGATAATCGAGAAATTGACAATTTACAACTTATCTGCGAAACTTTGTATTTTTCCGTTTGGTATTTTGCCCGGAATGGGCTCAGCAAATACCAATACCGTATCTGCACGACATACGACATTCTCCACTGATACAGCACCTAGTAGGTATATACGTAGGCCGTGAAAGTGAAGCACATAAAGAGGGACTAAAAAAACAAAAAAACGGTAAAAAAAAAAAAAAAAAATAAATAAATAAAAAATACCTATCAATTTTAGGCAATAATTTAGTTGAGTAGTTTTCTTTTATAATTTTTTACAAAAATGTAGATTTCATATATCAAAAAAAAAAACTAATAATTGTCAACAAATTAACTTCAAATTTTTAGCATTTTGCTTGCATCAATGGTTTTACACACCATATTCTGAGAACCAATAAACAGACGCGTCGAGTTCAGATTCACGTCGTATTTTTCGTTAACGTCCCGGCCGTGTCCGTGGCGGAGCGCGTATCGTTCCTTTCAGTAAACCGAAGCGCCGTCCGTTATACCGCGGGCGTTCAGTCGCGACGTGTTTTTATGCGGTATCTATCCGCGTTAGTAGTCATAGAGGTCGTCACCCCTCGGCGGATCGTACAGCGTCGTACGACGCGATACGTATATGCGTATGTACAGCCGTCCGTAAAGCGGCCGTCCAGCACGTTGCCCCGCCGAGCGACTAGCGTAAACCGCCGCGTTCCGAATGTGACATGTCTACGAACCGTACCCCCCAGTGCCGGGTATAACGTGTTACGAACGTTCCGCAGCGGTCCGGGCGGAACACTTTACGCGGTACCCCGCGGTCGTTAGCGCTAAGCGTCCAGTACAGATTACGTACGCGTCGGCCCGACGTCGCCACCAGTAGTGTCGTGGTAACCGCGTACTCTTTGACGTCCCGTCAAGTGACGTACTTTTCGGCGTACCCGCACTCGAAGTACAATAAGCGCACGACCGTTTTCTATTAGCTACCTGCGTCGTTCGCGTCCGTACGTACTCCTGCAGTGTCCGATACACGCGTGCAGTAGTTACATTTGTTTTTTTGGACGTTACGGTCACACCTCCCTTCTTCTGGACGCGTATCCCGTTTAAGTACGGAGCTAGTTCAAATTGGCCAAACGTACCCCCCCAAAGTAAAAAGTAAAAACAAAACCCAACACAAATATGAATCGAGAGATAGATTATCTAAGCGCATTTTCAATCGATTCGTATATTATTAACTATATAAATTATCTTATATAGTATATATTCATGACACACTGATTTTATAACGATAAGATTTGTACTCTGAATGATACATGATGACTAACCTGACTTCTGCTGATCACCTGGATATGCTCTTTCCTACTAGGGACCGTTTTGTCGATTTTTTTTTCTTTTTTTGTTTTACTTTTTTTGTTTGGTCATTCAATTACAGGACAAGCCAACTTCACAGAAGTTGTTGGGACACAGCGTCACCTTCTTTGTCTTCCGTGAATCGAAGTTTTAGTGACCGTTTTTGTTACCTAGTTTTTCAAGAGAGTAATAAGTCAAAGCACCTTCTTTAAAAACATTGGCCCACCGAGGAGTGATACCGGGGCGTGTGGGGGGGGGGGGTGAAGATACCAAGAAATTAAAATAAGAAATCAAATTCAAGTTTTTTCTTATCTGAACGATAATTTAAATTTAGCTCATAGATGTTTTTTTTAGATTTTTAAGTAAATATGTTCTTATATAGCATTATTATCGCACACATCTTATTTATTTATTAAACAAATGTGCTTCAGCACGCTTCTAGAATGCTAAGATCAAGTTGGTCTCTATACGGTCGTACACAAACTAGTCTATTGTTGTTTATAATAGCAGTAATGATCTATTCGGTCAATAAGTTGACAAATTGATTGAGCCTGCACTTTTGCAAAATTCCATGTCATGCACACAATGCCAAATAATATGAGCTATTTGATCTTGCTGTTAAAAGTGACAGCCTGACGTCGATTTAAGAACAGTAAAATACCTTTATAACAGCAAAAGTAGCTAATAGTACCGTTGAAGAACCATAGTTCACACAGATAGCGGTCGCCATTCTAAAACGGTTGTTTAGCATTTGAAAGCTTAGCTACATGAGATGGATATATTCAAAAATAATCTCATGTCAATAAGGTGCGTGGGCAAATTGCTTAAAATGTAGTAAACAATCATAACATTTTTGTTTACAAAGCTATATTCGCAAAAAAGATATGGATCGCATTGGGAATATTTCTTCTTGTCAGTAAAACTTTGTAACATTGTCCTTGTCTGCATCAAGAAAATAAGAATACTTGGGAAAAGGTTTTCCTTTTATAATATGAGCAAAAATTGTTTAAATAAAGAACATTTTTTCCAAAAAATGCTGTGCGTGTGTTTTTTGCTGTGAAACTGTGCGAGGCAAACTTGTTTGACTTCGCAGTTGTTAACCACATCACACTATACGTCACATATGTACGTGTTGAGTATCGATTTGGAATGGGAAAAAGCCAGGATTCCGGTAGCTTTTATTTTTCCTTCGGAAATGTATTTATGCCAAACTATTTCTCAGATATTAAGTATTCAGAATGGAGCTTGAAGCAAAGCGCCCAGTAAGAGCCAACGTGGAGGTCTCTAAGGAAAAAATCGATTCAAAAAATGCGTACATGGGGGGTGGTTGTTGTTTAACGGCCTCTGATTACATATTCAAGGGCCTGGCTTTCGGTTAGAGGATGTTTGTAGAGATATATGTATTGAAAAATATCATACAGAACAGAACAGGGGAAAACTTCCAAACGAATTTTTAAATGAATTTAGTTTGCTGCTCTACGACTAGGAAAATGGAACTAAAGCAAATTTTCAATTTTATATTTTTATTTCTCATTTAAATAGAGCCACGCGATAGAGATTTCTATGCATAGTTGTCATCTTTTTTTTTTGGTTTTAATAAGTCACAGGAGCTTAAGAATATTACGATTTTTTGAATCAAGAAAAAGTGTAAAAAAATGGCATTGATTGTTTGTGCATATTTTGCATATTCTGTCTTTAATGGCATAGTATTTGCATATTTTTTCATAAAGGTACATTTTGTTGCATATTTTCTTAGTATTTGGTGGAATTGTCAGTTAAAGACATTTCAAGATTAAAGGGTTTTGGCAACCTTATGCAACATATGCTTTTTAGACCATAATTGCATTGCCAATGCGTTAGTGTATAGTAGTTTAGTACTATACTTACAGTCTTGGAGTGTTCCATTACAATAGGGTTATGTTAGCTGTAGAATCAGAGAGCTGAAAAGCTAATATGTTCTGACCATTAAACTGTTGACGATTTGTACATATGTGGTGCTACACTATATATTTTTATTTGTGAATTTAAACGTTGCTCACGGCCGGTCACTGGTATAGAATATTTTATGTTCGGCGATTCGAATCAGAATTAGAAATTTTTTAAAAATGGCTAAACTAAAACTACTTTGGCTCGGAAGCTTTCAAAAAATAGGACGACTATAAAGAGTATTCGAAACCGATGGAGGAACTTTATTTAGCAAAATTTGCAATAAAAGAGTTAGCTGTGCAAAAAAAGTTCAAGGTTCGAATCAGCACACTGCGGCACAGCCACGAAGACAGTAGAGCCTCTCTAGAAGTCAAGAAAAAACGTTCTCACAGCCTGCTTAAAAATACGTAGGCAATAAGAACAAATATTACTGGGCTTTGCTGAGTCAATGTATATGTAGCTGTATATCAAACTATGGAAAGTTCAGAGCAAATTCAGCATTTAATCAAGTTTTTTCCCCCAAAAAAGTACACCACCGGACAGCACATATCCTTCTGAGTCATACTTTGTAGTAAAACACTATCTCCACAGATATCTATTTATCGCAAATTGTAAGAAATCAAAGGGCCAATTGAAGAACCACTTTAATTGCTTCCGCTATAAATTGTTGAAATACGATCTGACATGTACAAGGTGGTTTAGTAGCAAAACATTTGGGAAGTGGGCATATTAGACATCCAGACAAAGGATGTGAGCACTCCAAGATGTCTTTTTTATTAAAACGGTTGCTTGTCTAAAACGCACTAAATCACACTCCTACAAACTGCAAGAGCATCGATCGTATTCCATGCAATTATTGTGCCCCTCCTGACTTCACGAAAAGTCGAAAATTCTTATAGTCACTGACGCAGTTCCTATATAATGCGTAAAGTCCAATCAAAAAGCGTCTGAAGGTGATTTATCAAAATTACGCACTTTACTTGTTTGGACCACAGTAGCAAGGCACCGAGTAGGCGGAGAGGCTAGAACGCCGTTTTAGTGATGTGGACGACTTAAAAGAATCTAATGAAAGGAAGATATTTTAAAATCGCTTTACGGGTGTGCAGCGTCTAAAAAAAAGTTTCCCAAAAGTACTCGCTACTTCCGCCACAGCCAATATAACCAAGATGGGGGAACCTGGTTAGAGGCAGCAGAAATATTATGCGCAAAAAGTAGTGAAACGAGTTTCAAACCATTTCTTAAATATCTAAATTATGGCGGACGCTTCTTCTATATTGAAGGCAAGGAAAAATGGCACTGGCTATCTGAAGCACATTTTAATCCTAAATTAATTCAAAGCACACTTACTTGCAGATAGTTATAACTAACTTGGAAGCGGAGAAAAATCGTTGGGAATGTAAACTAATTAGACATATTTGGAGGCTGCTATATATAACAAGATGAAGGGGGCAGGTTGAACTTAGTGAAAAGTAAGGTGTGATGTGAAATCGAAGACGTTCGACAAAAAAAATGCGTGCGTGTTTCCCGGAACTTTAAGCGTAATATCCGGCGTGCTAAGTTCTAAGTGACCTAAATGGAACGCAAACTAGTGAAGCTGCTAACGAATACAGTAGTTATGACCCCCACGAATTATCTTGCTCATGTACGCCCCAATCACCAGTGTTGAAGTAGAGAACGTTCTCCTTTTACAAAACATTTTTGCGCCCAAACTTTGAAAATTTTAAAGAACAATTTATCTTGTTACCAATAAAGCCATCAACAAGAAGACTGAAAATTTTAAGTATGTGACATATGTATTAGAGGTTTACGCCGATCACTTTATCGGCGGCGGCGGCCGAGCCTAGATCGGCGGCGCGGCGCGCGCGCCGGTGTTCTTACGTAAAAAGGCTTAATTTTTCTATTAAAAAAAATTATATTAGAAATCTTTATTTGTATTTATTACAGAAATCAACATTTTGGCAATTCCGGAAAGATCCGGGGTTTTTGCCCCAAAAAACTCGCAGATCGTTCAAAATTTTCAGGAGTAGTTCTTTGCGGAGTATTATCACCATTCACTTACTCAGGGAGACTGCGAACCTAAACCCGGTCTTTGGATTGGTACTGCTGCGTACTGCATGAAAACAAAATAACCCATGATACAACTATAGAGAGGTAGTTCTGCTTCTTCTTCTTGACCGCCATTGACACTATTCCACATACTTTTGTTTTGGGACTCGCATTTAAAATAGGGCACTATAACATCAAAAAAACGGTCCAATTTATATTTTTGATTGCAATTATACTTGCCTTGTCGGGTTGACAGTCAACGCGGAGAAGACGGATATGTTCTTGTTTACAAAAGAGGTACAAAATCCCAAATTGGAGCAGGCTTAAGTTAGGAGGGTACAAGAGAAACCTTGCGCAAAATATCTAGGAATCATCCTAGACAGTAAGCTGTCATGGAAGCTCAACGTGGAGGAGAGGGTGAGGAAGGCCTCAACGGCACTTATGCATGTAAAAGAATGATGGGGTTACGTGGGTTTATCGCCCTATCTTTTTAATTGGGTTTTATAGCGATTCTAAACCCTATTCTATACTTATACGGATCTTACAAGCTGCCAGATCACTGTAGCGTTTTCCAAGCGGAAGTACTATCCGTAACCAAAGCATTAGAAACACCGGAAGAAAATAGGTTAAACTGCAGCCGTGTTAACTTTTATATTGACAGCCAAGCAGAAATTAAGGCAATAATCGCGCATGGCACAGCATCTAAAGTGTGTTAGAGTTACATCATCTTGCAGTCTCTGGAAACACATCGAGACAGGGAGAAGCATACATCCATATTGGGTCCCAAGGCATATGGGAATAGATGGAATGAAAAAGCAGATGAACTAGCTGAAAAGGCGCATCCATTGAAGCTTGCTCCATAGACGTCCCAGTTAGATTGGGCGAGATTAAGAGATGGCGAGGGGTGCACATGATCGACCAAGCGGGAAAGGTGTGGCTTCAAGCGCGGGGCTTTAAAGTGTCGAAACCTTAGACTAACAAAGTTGTTTCTATCATTAAAAATAGAGGGCTGTAGACTCATGACGGATATTCTGACTGGGCACTGCCCTCTGGCCTCACATGCCTTTAAATTAAGCTTGATCAGTGATAGCTGATGTAAGAAGTGCGGGTTGGAGGACGGAACGATCGATCACGTTTTGTGCTAGTGCCCTGCGCTTGCCACGGTAAGGCTCCGTCTATTAGGAGTGATACAGTTGTCAGATCTAGAAGCAGCAAGTGGCTTAAGTCGTAGAAAGCTTCTAGTATTTGACATGGATACAGAGTTATTTCTTAACATAGGTCCTGGTTTTTGATAGGGTTTTTGCAGTTTGGTTGTTAAAACAAACTTCTGGTACACTACGTACTCATTCAGTCTATGTGAGGGTCCTCATGGACGGCCAGTTCAACCTAACCTAACCTATACTTGAATATTTCTTATACTAAAGGAAGCATAGGATAAGTTACTACGTAAGACTTAAGACCACCTTGAAGAACCGATTTTTGCCTACTTTTTGGCTTGCAATAAGCTGTTCCGGGCAGTTCTGTAACCCAACATCAGTCCAAGAACATATACATATTCGTTTCAATTAATAGGCAGCTTGTTATTGATGAGAGGGTTAACTAGAACTCTACAGCTGCCAAGAAGAGATTAATAAGCTAAAGAGAGGTTACAAAGAGACTACGGTATATATATAAAGTCTAAAGGAGAAAACAGTGCAACTCCGGGTTTCAACCGAAGATGATTGAAGCAGCGAAGCTGTTCTTGAGTTCCTAATTGTGGTGTTAATAGATAGCAGGTACTCCTCAAGGCATATATATATTGTGACGAATATTCACATCACTAAGTGATACTAGCATCCCTAATCCGATACTAACCAGCCACTTGTATGTACGTAAACTAATCAATCATCATTTACACATGTACATACAAGGCAACAGAGAGATACTCACTATCGGCCGAAGTAGTACTCACATATACACACGCATATGGCTATAAACTACAAATATACATGTACATATATGGCTGGTAACCAAGCATGAAGTTCGCGAAGTTACTAGACCTTAGGAGAAATGGGTGAACAAGGCAACAGAGAGTATAAAGCAGCGAAAGCTGAGTAGTCAGTAAGCAGTTTGATTTAAACACGCTATCAGTTGCGAAGTGAAGTATAATTGTACTAAGCTCAAAGTAATCTAATAAAGACCATTTTGCATTACTGAATATTGGAGTTATTTATTCGACAATTTCGCGATTCGAACGTTTGCAGAAGGTGTAAAATAAGCGGAGTTTCACTAAATTCGTTAAAATATCGTAACTGGGAGTCTGAAGAAAGAAATTTGCTTAACGTCGTGGTCAGATGTACAATGGAGTTAAGTTAATAAAGCTGAAGAATATTAGCATCTTGAAATAGGTAAACGGAGTTATTCCAAACTTCCAATGGGCTGAATGTCATGTGTGGTAAACTCGGAGCATGCGCTGAACTCTTGCAGTATAATGGTAATATACCAACACGCGATTGGAGGGGACTACGCATATATATGCCCTCCAAAAAGCGGAGTATATATTGTACGCAAAGCAAAAGGAAGACGTAATCGCAATGCTGTTGGATAGCAAAGTAGCGTCAGGCGAGCTCCTCTTAACTATTGTGCGGAGTTCGGCGTGGTTTTTAAGAACCAGCCATGGCTCTGCCCTGAAAGAAAGGTTTCTGGAAAATTTTTGCTGGGTAATTTTTCCAGTAAGTAGGTCAGATTTTAAGAACCACCGCTCTCCTAAAAAGAGGATAACGATTCTGCTTTACTACTTTAAACCGGGACTGGGAATGAGACTGGGACTGGATTTGGGACTGGGAGAGGGACTTGGGCTGGGACTGTAACTGGAACTGGGACTGGAAATAAAGGATGGCGAAAATAAGAAGAACTAGAGTGAAGAGAAAAGAGGGAGGGAGAAATAGGGATGTATATACAGCAAACATATAAGTGTGAACGGCTAAAAAATTATAAAGAACAGACATTCATAAATTACAAAGACGCAACAAAATTTTATTTTTACGATAGCTTTGTCAGCCATATGACTCTTGGTATTTCACAACCTTGTACTCTTCCCCTTTTGCTTTGTGCTGTTGTCTGTCTTGATTCGTGTTGAATTTTTTGCCAATGCAGACATTAAATGCAAATCGATCGGAATCATGCCTAAAATGGGATCTAAAGCAGCCGTGTAAAGGGGTCGCGTAAGCTTTCATCTCCACAAATGCTGCCAGAATTCGAACCACTTCACATATGTTGTTGTTGTATTAACAGTGTTTCGCCCCATTCAATGGGGACGACCACTCACAAATTGTCGTCAAATCCTCTACCGGGGCGAACCATAGGGAGATTGGTGTTAGAGGCGTAGGTTCTACATTACACTTGTAAAGATGGTTGGTGTCATATGGGAACACATCGTATGTAGGACATACATTACGTATGTCGGGGTTAATTCTGGACAAGTAAGAGTTTAACCTGTTACAGTATCTAAAGCGAAGTTGGGCCAGTGTGACTCGTGTCTCCCTTCGTAGTGTGCTTTCTCTT
>JARSSU010005780.1:0-12451 GCA_029619165.1 Eurosta solidaginis
TATGTAGTCAGTCGCACCGCGAAAAAACCTCAAAAATAAACGACAGCGACAAAATTCGTCTCTTGTTCTGCAGTGACTTTAAATTAAAGCAATACGCATCTAGCTTCATACGTCGGAATGGGTTCAGAGAAGCGTAAGCTGCGCAAAGCAAAATATACGAATGCTTTCTGGATCCGCTCAATTCTTGCAATATGGCACTGATAATACGGCGACCAAATGAAACAGGCATACTCAAGTTTAGAGCGCAAAAACGCTGTATACAAAATCTTAGCGTGTAAGGGTCAGTGAACTCCGAGCTATGACGCCCAATGCTTTGTTTTCACTATGTCAAAATCACTGACATCAAATACTGACATAACTGTCACCATGGCGATTTGGTGTCAAATGTGTTTTCATTACATATTAAAAACTGGAATGAAGTCGATATAGCAGTGTGTGCCAAAGACTGTCAGCAAATTGTGGTGTCAGTCGATTGGACATCCAGTTTTCACCACTGACGTCGAACGTTAATTAAATATTTTTGACAGCGATGGGGTCATTTTGGGACTATTTCGGAATCATTTGGGGGTAACTACCGGCATCATTTCTGGTTCCTTTTCGGGTTCCCTCCGGGATCCCATCGGGGTCATTTCGGGACTTTTTCGGGATCATTTGGGGTACCTTCCGGCATCATTCTAGATGGGTTTGGGGTATCCGTCCGGGATCCCGTCGGGGTCATTTCGGGACTTTTTCGCGACTAATACGGGATCATTTGGGGACCTTTTCTGCATCATTTCTGGAGGGTTTTAGGGATATTTTCTGGATGGCTTTTTGAGATCCGTCCCTGAGCCCGTCAGGGTCATTTCGGAACTTTTCCGGGACTATTTCGGGATCATTTTGGTACCCTTCAGGGACATTTCTGTTGTGGTTCTCTGGATAAGTCTAGAATCGTGTCGCTGTCATTTCGGGGTTTTTTTGGGACTATTCCGGGAACTTTTGGTGACCCTTCCGGGGCATTTCTGGATGGTTTCGGGATCTGTACGGAGTCGTTTGGGGACCCTTCCGGCATCATTCTGTGTGGGTTCTCTGGATAAGTCTAGAATCGTGTCGTTGTCATTTCGAGTTTTTTTGGGGACTATCGCGGAACTTTTGGAGACCCTTCCGGGCATTTCTGGATGGTTTTCGGGATCCGTCCGCGATATCGTCGGGGTCAATTCGTGGCTTTTCTGGATAAATTCGGGATCATTTGATGGATCCTATCTCGGTTATCAGTTCATATAGATCTTTTTGTTTTACTCAATTACAAAAATAAAGTGCATTAGACAGAAAAAAATGTTTAAACAGATAACTGATAAGCAGGCTACGTGAATAGCCCATACATTTCATTTTCTCCTTGCGGACGGGCGGCCGCGGGTAAATGCTAGTATATTTATAAAGAGAAAAGGAACTCACGCGGAAAGAGCAGCGCAGGCTGTTCCACTTGGCAGATACCTCAAATCGCGACATCTTTAAAATATCCGTCACATCTTGCCATTGAGCCTGCCCTCAAATTCCGGTCCCTGTATTGAGACGAACGAAAATTCAAGGTCCCCTCCCTGACCTCAACTTCCTGAAATAGCCTCTCCGTTGCTCGGCTGTCCATTTTCAGTCAGTTTTCGCACACCGCTTCCTTTTTTCAGTGGTACTACCGACTGGGTGCAACGAAAATTTCAGAATTTGAAGCTGACTTATCCATTACGTCCTCCAACTACTCCAACCCCAATCGGCAACCCTACTAAAAATGTCCCTATTGTAATGCGGAGTGAAATACCTTTCGTTTGATACCCATGTCGGCATATCTCATGCAATTTTTAAAATTCGAATAGGTGGCAACCCTAAATGGCAACCACTACTCAAAAATGTTCCTATTGTAATGCGGAGTGAAATACCTTTCGTTTGATACCCATATCGGCATATCTCATGCAATTTTTTAAATTTCGAATAGGTGGCCAACCCTAAATGACAACCCTACTCAAAATGACCCTATTGTAATGCGGAGTGAAATACCATTCGTTTGATACCCACATCGGCATATCTCATGCAATTGTTTTAATTTCGAATAGGTGGCAACCCTAAATGGCAACCCTACTCAAAAATGTCCCTATTGTAATGCGGAGTGAAATACCTTTCATTTGATACCCATATCGGTATATGTTATGCAATTTTTTTTAAATTTCGAGTAGGTGGCAACCTTGTGAGACATTCTGAGTGGCAACACCTAAGTAGAAAGTCTTAGAAGGTGATACATTATCTCTGTGCCAAATTTCATTTAAATCGGTTGAGCCGTTCCCGAGATCGTTCGGCTATACAAACAAACAAGAATGCCTCGTTTAATGAGAGATTTGCCAGCATGTTGGCAAACCTTTTTGTGTGTCAAAACGTTTCCAACAGCGCTGGCAAACTGAATTTGGTCGTTTTCACTTGGATGCCATTTTGTCTGACATTGAGCTGTCAAACCTGACTCCAAACGCAACTGACACTATTTGGCAACCCGTTTTCATTATTTTGGCAACATTTGACGACATATATGCCATAATGAAAACGTGGGCTTAAGAAATGCAAGCATGGCATACGATTTCGAGATGACAACGGATAATATGGTTTGCGAAAGTAAATTTTGAGTCAAAAGTTACTCCCAGATCTTTTATTTCACTAACCTTATAAGAGGCGAGTTAGATAAATAGTATCAGGTAGAGGTTTACTCCGATAACTTATCGGCGGCGGCGGCGTAGTTTCTATTATATACCGGCGGACGGCGGCCGTGAGTGGCGCGCCGGCGTACGCCGGTATTCTTACTTTAAAAAGCTTGATTTTTCTATTTAAAAAAATAATATTTAGGAAAGGTTTTGTCCACCTACAATTCCCGATGTGCGAACAGTAGCAATCCGACCACCAGAAACGCTACCACGCCTCCTGACCCTCACACCATATGCCAGCACAGAAGACTATAGGACAGCGACTTCGAACTCATATGTACCTTCGTCGATGGTACTGTCCTAGAAGCTCTAGGTGTAGCTCCGAACACTTTCTAACGGATGTTTTTGTCGCGCTATGCTGCCGAGCTACACCAGAGAAAGACCTTGAAACGTTAGGGAGTGATTATTCGGATGTCATTGCGTAAACTCATGGGTGAAAATCGTATAATCCTCGGCGCATTTACATAATTAAAATTTTACAAGGACCCTGGATAAAATTTTAAAATGTAGACCAAAGTTTGAAGATGTTTGCGTTCACAACATTGATTTAAACGATATTTTAGAATGAAAATCGAAGGATTTTAAGTTGAAAGATGTTAACTGCTGTTTTCCGGCCTTATGATATAAGAGCTCATTATGGGTGATCGCATAGCTTCAGTTTTCAGACTAGTTCGACTGTTCACTACGTTAGGGATAGTAGCACACACGGTAATTAGTTTGACTATCTTGGTAAAGCTTTTGCTTCGCCACTTTGAGTGTTCTTGCGAAGGACAGAGCCTCACTTGTAAATATATGTGCTTACGTATTCACATTTGTAAAAGGGGCTGTAACGTGAAGGTGATATTTAAACTTGGTTGATAGACTATAATCAATGTGAGTCACTCCAAGGGGACTGGTTGGGGATAGGGCCGCCAACTTTAGGAAATGTCAAACCGGGATACTTGGGTGTTGAAGGATTAAGTGTGAAAATCAAAATTAACATTTCAGACGCTATTGCAGTTTCGCAAATAAACACAGATCTTTGAATGTAAGCCCAAGTGATTTTCAAAGCCTATCATATATCTTCAACTTGAGTATGATGTAAGAATCATTTAAAGGACTGTTTATGCCCCTAGAACCTACTAAAGGATTTTGCCATCCACTGATTTCGCTATTCTTTCAGCCAATGGCAATGTACATTTTTTTTTAAATCGGCACTTTTTGGATAATTTGCTTTTTTTTACCAACTTGAGGGCAATTTGAGAACATGTTCTCCTGGGTAATTATACCTTTCATGAAAATGAAATGGTATATTAATTTCGTCACGAAACCGAAAATTGTAAGTCCTTAAAGGAAAATAGATAGACCCACCATTAAGTATACCGAAATAATCAGGTTGAAGATCTGAGTTGATTTAGCCATGTCCGTCTGTCCGTCTGTCCGTCTGACTGTTTGTATGCAAACTAGTCCTCAATTTTTGAGATATCTTGATAAAATTTGGTGAGCGGTTGTATTGGGTGTCCGATTAGACATTTGTCGGAACCGACCGGATCGGACCACTATAGCATATATCCTCCATACAACCGATTTTTCAGAAAAAGAGGATTTTTGTAATATCTTACCCAATTTAACAGATTGAAGCTTCAAACTTCACCATATACTTTCGTATATTGCACGTATTGTTGCCTGTAAAAAATTGATGAGATCGGTCGTATATATATTATATATCCCCCACAACCGATTGTTCAGATAAGGAACTTTCGTAATTACTGCCCTATTTTAAGAGCTAGAGGCTTCAAATTTCAACGAATGCTTACGTATATAGCATATATTGTTGTCAGAAAAATCATAAGATCGGTGGTATATATAGTATATATATGGTGGTATATGGTATATATAGTATATATGTATATATATTTTCGCAAATTTTAGCCCCATTTTAACAGCTAGAAGCTTCAAATTTCACAGAATACTTACGTATATAGCATATATTGTTGTCTGAAAAAATCATAGAGATCGGTTGTATATATAGTATATATCTCATACAACGATTGTTCAGATAAGAAACTGTTCGCAATTTCTACCCCCATTTTAACAGCTTAGGTATATAGCATATATTGTTGTCTGAAAAAATCATAGAGATCGGTTGTATATATAGTATATATCTCATACAACCGATTGTTCAGATAAGAAACTTTTCGCAATTTCTACCCCATTTTAACAGCTATAAGCTTCAAATTTCACGATTGCTTACGTATATAGTATGTATTGTTGTGTCAAAAAATCATAGAGATCGGTGATATATATAATATATATATGATGCGTATATATAGTATATATAAATTATGCGATTCTCGGCCCCATTTTAATAGCTAGAAGCTTCAAATTTTACCAAATGCTTACGTGTATAGCATATATTGATGTCTGAAAAAATCATTGAGATCGGTGGTATACATAGTATATATCTCATACAACCGATTGTTCAGATAAGAAACTTTGCGCAATTTCTGCCCGTTTTAACAGCTAGAAGCTTCAAATTTCACAGAATGCTTACGTATATAGCATATATTGTTGTCTGAAAAAATCATAGAGATCGGTGGTATATATATTATATACTTCATATAAACTGTCATTTTTGCCCCTTTTTTACGGCTAGAAGCTTCAAAATTCATTAAATTTCATCAAATAGTTACGTTTACGTCATATATTTTTGAAAGACGTGATTCGTAGTCATAGTTTTTACATGAAGACCACAAAAAACGTGAAGCTTTGCATCCTCACACAGATTACCTACCTATTTTTATTTTTATTTATCTTAAAAAATCGTTTAGATATGTTCAAATTTCACCAAATGCTTACGTGTATAGCATATATTGTTGTCTGAAAAAATCATTGAGATCGGTGGTATATATAGTATATATCTCATACAACCGATTGTTCAGATAAGAAACTTTGCGCAATTTCTGCCATTTTAACAGCTAGAAGCTTCAATTTCACCATATGCTTACGTATATAGCATATATTGTTGTCTGAAAAAATCATAGAGATCGGTGGTATATATATTATATACCCCATATAAACTCTAATTTTTGCCCCCTTTTTACGGTTAGAAGCTTCAAAATTCATCAAATTTCATCAAATAGTTACGTTTACGTCATATATTGTTGAAATACGTGATTCGTAGTCATAGTTTTTACACGCAGGCCACAAAAAACCTAAAACTTTGCATCCTCACACAAAGTACCTACCTTTTTTATACTCAGTTGAGCAGAGCTCACAGAGTATATTAAGTTTGATTGGATAACGGTTGGTTGTACATATATAAAGGAATCGAGATAGATATAGACTTCCATATATCAAAATAATCAGGATCGAAAAAAAATTGATTGAGCCATGTCCGCCGTCCGTCCGCCGTCCGTCGTTAACACGATAACTTGAGTAAATTTTGAGGTATCTTGATGAAATTTGGTATGTAGGTTCCTGAGCACTCATCTCAGATCGCTATTTAAAATGAACGATATCGGACCATAACCACGCCCACTTTTTCGATATCGAAAATTTCGAAAAAACCGAAAAAGTGCGATAAATCATTACAAAAGACAGATAAAGCGACGAAACTTGGTAGATGAGTTGAACTTATGACGCAGAATAGAAAATAGTAAAATTTTGGACAATGGGCGTGGCACGCCCACTTTTAAAGAAGGTAATTTAAAATTTTGCAAGCTGTAATTTGGCAGTCGTTGGAAGATATCATGATGAAAAATTGGCAGGAACGTTACTCTATTACTATATGTCAGCTAATAAAAATTAGCAAAATCGGAGAAGGACCACACCCACTTTTAAAAAAAAATTTTTTAAATGTAAAATTTTAACAAAAAATTTAATATCTTTACAGTATATAAGTAAATTATGTCAACATTCAACTCCGTAAATGATATGGTTGCACACAAAATACAAAAATAAAAGAAAATTTCAAAAATGGGCGTGTGCTCCGCCCTTTTTCATTTAATTTGTCTAGGATACTTTTAATCGCCATAAGTCGAACAAAAATTAACCACTCCTTTTGAAATTTGGATAGGAGCATAGATTTTATGACGTTAACTGTTTTCTGTGAAAATGGGCGAAAATCGGTGTGATGCCACGCCCAGTTTTATACACAGTCGTCCGTCTGTCCTTCCGCATGGCCGTTAAACACGATAACTGAGAGCAAAAATCGACATATCTTTAATGAACTTAGTTAACGTACTACTCTGAACTCACTTATCTTGGTATGAAAATGAATACGAAAATCCGACTATGACACGCCCACTTTTTCGATATCGAAAATTACGAAACAATGAAATGCAAAATAAAATGCCATAATGTTTGTCACCAAATACGACGAAAAAAACAAAGGCGATATGATGAAACATGGTAAGGGTAATTGGACTGTTTTATCTTGCACGCCGAAGATTATAACTTTATAGACATTATACATTAAGTAGCAAGAAAATGAAAAAAGTTTATGCTAAGGAGTCCCAAAAATTCCGGGATCACATTGGGATTGGGATAGGAAAAAATTGTATTATACTATGTGAAATTTATTGTTTCTTATTAAAAGACTACGCTACGATCTGTGTAGATCTGCCTTGACTGTGTGTTCCGAGAGGGTGCCTTGTTATGCACTCGGCCACATTACATTTAAAATTGGTATGATCTCCGGTTGGGTATAATAAGAGTATATTAATAATACCTGCTTGACATAACTGTCAATTTGGAACCCTTCTCTTTGTTATTTTGAGATATCCGCTCCTGTATCTATAGGGAAGAAACATCGACTAATGTCTAGTTGATCCTTCTTACTTAAGGGTAGTATTGAGAAGGATATGTCAGTTACTGTTTAGATTAGCAAAAATAAAGTTGAATGGTGCCTTTGAACTATGGTGCATATTTTACATTACGTTTAGAATTTAATTAGTTGAGTGGAGTGTGCTGGTTGCTGGGTCTTTCTGTTGGTTTTATATTGGGCTGGTTGTCCTGTGGTTATATTACGGAGATTGCCTTGTGTTAGGTTTGATTCTTGACTGGACCTGCCAAAAATTACGTTGCGATTAGGATTTATTTATTTCGTTATGACTATTGTTGTTATATATATCTGTGAGTGTGTTACGTAGATTATCTTTGGTTTGTTATGATTAAATTGTGGAGCTTTTCGCCTGATTTTTTTTTGAAATGCAAAAAAACTAAATCGTTTATTTTATTATTTCTTACGCGTTTTTGACGCAGATTAGCGTCTTCTCAGGGAAAGGCTTATAAATTATTTAAGAAAAAAACAAAGAATATTATATTATCGGAATTAAAACCATACATTGAAAAAAAACAAAATAACAATTTTTTCAATATTACAACTTATAATGGTAACAATTATTTAAAATATCAAATCTAGTTGGACTCATAAATTAAATGCCAAATTATCGTATATATACTATATAAATATATATTAAAAAAAACACCGAAACATCTTCTCTTGCCATTAGGCGCTCAAACAATGTTTGTAGTGGATTCGCAGCTGAGAATGATGCCAATTGTATATTGTCAATGTCTTCTTTAAAAATTCATTTTGCTTTGTTTAAAATTGTGTTGATCCGCTAAATATCCCCTTCTAAGTGGACAATCCCTTCTTTCTTCCATCTGTTCTCCACACCAAATTTTTTCGTAGTTGATTATAAAATCAGTGTGCATGTTGTCGGGTAATTTTCTACTCAGGTTTGCGGCTTATGTTTGGTAGTGTATATTTGTTGTTTTGGGCATTTCCGATTTAGCTCGTTTTACCCTTGTTCAAGCGATATTGTTTGTTGTGCCAATGTAAAACTTTAATTGGCAGCTTTTCTCCTTGGTTGCCTTTGCACTGTATTTTCATAAGCTACGTTGTGTAATGTGTGCTTTATAATTTTGTGTTCTTTTTTTTTTGTATATTGCAATGCAAATTGTCCTGGTGATGGGTTTTGTGTGGTAGCATTAAAATTGGTTGCTTTTGATTTTTGATAATTTTACCTAAACGTGTGTTTGTCCGTTTAGTTGAGTTTAACATTATGTTGACGCAAATGTATATTTGTGCTTTTGTTCCTGTTCGTTATCTTTCACTTTCTGTATGATATGCAGGTTTATCGTTTTGTTTTTCGCTGAGTTTAAATGCTTGATTACTGCATAAGGTAGCCCATTTTGGAGAGAATGTTTTTTATATTCCTCTTGATTTCCTCGCCATGAACTCCTGTTCGCTTAATAACACATAAGTGCGCCGTGACTTTGCTTTTGACTCCATGGAGTGGTTCGCAACAAATAGTGGGATCATTCTCGATGATGTTGCGGATTTTCTTAGTTTAGGTCGTAATACCAAAATGTGGTCCTGCTATGTTTTGTTCTATCTGTTATATATGCGCCTATTGATGAGTCTTAGAGAGGCTACTTGTAATGTTCCGTTTATTCTCTCAAGGTTGAATTTTATTTTTGGGTATGTTTTTGTCCATTGAATATTTTTTATTATCTCTTCCACCGTCATGTAATTCTAAACTATAGCGAAAAATGTCATTTCTACTAATTGGATGTTATGATTTTAACATGAGTATGGTCCGTTAGATCTAAGCCTCAGTAGGTGATGTCGTCAATAATGCTTGATCAGACACAATGTATGCTGTTGGTTGGTGATAAGGGATGTGCCATAGGCCACCCCATTGATGTATTTGTGGGTAGAAAGGATCCCCGTCGTGTACGAGACAATAATTATTTATTCTCAAGGAAAACATCGAGGAAGAGTGAGAAATTGGCTTTTTTGAGATTTTTGTATGTGGTTTTGTAAAAACGCTGGGTCCAATTGTGTTCATGGAGTGTGCAAATCGAGCAAAAAGTGAAATAGGTATGTTTGCGAATAGGGATACTACGGCCAAAAGATAGATAGATTAGAGTTCGTCCTCTTACAATTGGTTAGGTTTTAATGTTTTCTTTAGTCGGATTGTGAATTCTTTATATTGGTGTTGTCCGAAATGGATGTTTTGTGAGTATACAGACCAAGTATTCTTGATTAATTCGAGCAATGGGTACGTTCACGAAGAAGAAATAGTGCCGC
This sequence comes from Eurosta solidaginis, assembly GCA_029619165.1. NCBI lineage: Eukaryota > Metazoa > Arthropoda > Insecta > Diptera > Tephritidae > Eurosta > Eurosta solidaginis. The sequence goes on from JARSSU010005780.1 coordinate 9,796, forward strand.
AGCGATAATGTTTTCTTTATGCAACTTTAGGTTAATCCATTATATTTCTCGGAGCTGTAGCTGACTGGGCACGACAGGTAGTGATTTTCTTCAAATTGATGCTTTGCGTTTTGTAGATGGTCGTTCACCGATCCTTGGGGTTGCATTTTTATATCGTACATAGTTAGAAATTGGCAGTATCACAAGTCTACAGGATCAGCTTTATTAGTGTTTTTATTAACGTTAGGCTTGGGTTTTTTTTTATTTTCCATCCCAAAGAGGGTCCTTAAATTCTGTCTTGTACTCTTGATTTGTACACATCACAGGTCTTTACTACCTTTATCAGGGTTCGTGAAAATTGATGGACGTCCTATATGCCTGTTTTCGAGAAAACCGTTTGGTTTCTTCATAAGATTCGCTAAATTTGAATCATGTAAAAACTATGTCTTTGCTCTCCTATCACAATTCTGTGGCATCTGGTCACATTTATATGCCTTGGCTCGAATTTTGCCTATAACTTGTAACGGTTGTGAGCACAAGTCTTTTTATCGAAGAGGGGAAGACGCGGGAATTGTCTTACCCAGGGAGAGTTAGCCACCGGCAGAATCATGTTGGAATGGGTTAATCTATGTTTTTTCTTGGTTCGTTAAAAAATCTTCATTGTATAAAAACTCCAAATTATATTTTGTCAAAGTTTCTCCTTTATATGGCAGGGACGCAGTTTATTATTAGATTTATTTTCAATTTTCCATTGTGGTCACACCATCTAAGTTATTGAGTCATGAGGATTGCAAACTAATGGAGTTAATTCATCCTTTTCATTCCAAAATTTTCAGCTCCATTACCCATTGCATTGCAGTTATTTTCCACTTATAATCATTTAAACCATTTAAATTTTTTTATATTTGCATCTTTGATTTCGAAGTTGAGTACTTTTATTAAAATTGGTTTTACGATATCTGGTGTGACGGACTTTTCGTGCGCGGGGTTGGATTCAGTCCGTCCACGGATTCCGTGTAGGCAATTAGAGAAGACATCCCTATCGCTCCATTTCTTAAAGAAGAAAGGAATCACGTGTTGTATGTTAAACACAGATAACGTTGTATAAACTCTTATTCAAAAAAATTAAGCAAAGCTTCTAACCTTAAAGCTATGTCGGGACGCGAAGTGCGGTAAACAGACCCATGATCGTGGGTTCTCGCCGATGGGGTATGGGAAGAAAACCACATATCCGGCACTATCGCTTAAATAAAAAAAATCCCAGAACTACTTCCGTAAAGAAAGTGGGAGGTGGAGAAACACACCACTTCTGCCAGTCGGTGGGAGTTGGTAAAAAACCCCCACCGCGTATATATCTAGATTAAAGGAGATACCTGCTCTTTATGAAGTTGCGGACGGTCGGAAAAGCACCACCACCAATCCACAACGATGGGGTATGGTAACCAACCCCCAACGATTGCTAAAATACAAGATACTCGTTGATGAGGAAATAAAATCCAGGAGTCCCTAGTTCTAACCGACACTAAAAACAAGGGCGTTTACGCAGAGACGCTACATCATATCCGACTGAATACGTCTAATCGCGAAATGTTGTCCACCCGTTTTTAAATCTCCTTGATCACGCGCAGATGGGACCGTTATCCCTCTTAAACAATAAAACAATTTTACCTTATTATATGTATTTTATTAATGGTATCCTATTACATTTTAACTTATTATTCTACCCCATTAATCGAGCATTATATAGTTATTTATCTCCAAAGTTAGCGTAGTGTTAAAACAACTCGACCTCTTGTTATTGACCCCATCCGTCATAAACAGTGAGTGTTGTACGCCAGCTTCTCAGTTAGTAGCAATAAGTTATTTTTAGTTTTTCCCGTCTGCTTGCTTCAGCTATATTAGTGGTCGCTGTTAGTGGGTTCGATCGAGTTGCGGTTGGCCCTTCGTACGGCATACACATTGGTCTAGTAACAACGCTGTGTTGTGGTATGCTAACGTGGACCGCTTCCTAGCTTGAACATTGCATTTTTCGTTTATCTCATGTGGCGATGTGCCTCGCGGGACGGTTCGCTTTTTAAGCTTGCTGTGCTGCTTGGCATTCGCAAGATTGGATATACGCCACTGTCTTGTATTGGTTTTGGGTGTTCTTGCTGTGGGAGACTTTTGAGCTGTGTTGTTGCATATTGCATTTGCTGTATCCAGCAATTATTTACAATTCAGCCGGGTTAATGATGGTTATCTGTGGAAATATATTACATGTTCAAACCGAAATTTTACCGTATGCGGGGGCAGAGACAATTAATTTTAAAACGAAGAAATTAGATGTTGTCATGAATGATTTTATGATGAATATATAGGGTAATCAAAAAGATTATTGTTGTATGTGTATAATTTTAAACACCTATGATAATCCAGTTTCTGTGACATTTTACATGTAATATGGATAAAATTCATGTAATCAAAGTAGGATTATATACAGTGTTACTGATTTTGATAAATTTTGTAAGGTCGAATAGTGTGGGCCCAAAAAGCCTTGATTTGGTTCTACATGCACATTCTACCTTGTACTGCCGTAAAGCAGGGGTTACCGTTACCAGGCCAGGTCTTAAGTGTGATTTAAATCGGTAGAGGATGGAGTTAGTTACGATGGAAGTTTCTACACGCTTCGTCGTATACC
>JARSSU010005781.1:0-41539 GCA_029619165.1 Eurosta solidaginis
GCAGGGCAGGGGTCCTCTTTGAGACCGTATAGGGTATTACAATGGGCCCATTGGTGGCCTAAGTAGTGAGCTGTTACCATAGTGTCCAGCTCAGCCCTTGCAACCTAACCTAACCTAGGCAGTTGACGGATAAGATGTCAGACTTGTTTTGTACACAATGTATGCTCTTTTTGATTGACATCATTGGTTGAACCTCTTTCTCCCTTTCCTTTTCCCCTCACCATCACCCTTTTTACATCACGCGGCTTTACTACTCCTTACAGGGTCCATTCGGAATGAACTTCCCATCCCATTTTAAGGTCTTTCCAGAAACACCCTTATTTTTGGGTACTCGGTTCCAAATTTCCGTTTTATCTTGGAAACAAGTTAAGATACCAAAATAAAGAATAATATATTATACATACAAACGTTTGTTTTTAATTATTCAAATTTTTATTTTAAAGGGTGACTTGCGACGTATGTGGAGCGAACCATTTATAACGCATCAAACATCAAAACAACTGGAAGTCTGAGTGCTTATCCTCTCATTTTACTGGAACAGCACGCGAAATTGGTACTGGCAAATTATTATTTAAGTATCATATTTTAAGGAGAACGACTGACTTTGACCAATTTTGCGTGTGGAACATGCATTCATATATACATAATTAAATGAAAAACATACATACATGAACGCATATGCAATATGCGCTAAGAGCTCAAGAGTATGTGGGACTATAAAATAAACGATAGCCAGGAGATAATGGTTACACACTTGTATTCTTTAAAATCTTACGTTTCAATTGTCTGGCTGAAATCATACTAAATATTTATATAAACGTTATACTTTCTTCTATGAACAAAGAACCTAAGATAATTGATGAGTTGTAACTTTACACACCGCATTATATTGGTTATTTTGCAGTGGTAAATGTTCAATACTTTTTCTTTTCTCGTACCGTTACTGCACAGCTGCTATATTATCAAGGTTTTTGGAACTATGTGCGAGTTCATTCAAAGTTTGAGCAAAAAGGATAGAAATATTAAGAGAGGACAATTCGTATTTTTTGCGATATTCATTTGTAATGTACGAATTTGCGGGGTGATTTTAATTGCTTCTACACACTTTCATGAGGTGTTTTGTTTGTTTCAAGGGATTGTATGGAATATAGAATTGATTATCTTTTCAACAATCACAATATATACATACATATTAATATAAACTTCTTAAAAATGCGCAGAAGGTAATTTTCTAATACCCGCCAAGTACATTACAAATGAATAAAAGAACGAACTGACGTCTCTTATTATTTCTATCCTCTTTGATTTGACACAAACTGTGACACAAGACTGACAGTCCTTGATCGCAATAAACCTGGATCGTTTCCGTGTTTACGGTTCTTTTATTGGAAATCTTAGGTCTTGTAATAGCCGTCGTCTAGGTTGCATTTTCTCACATAAATTCGCAAATAGTAACACTGTTATAACAGCAATTTTGCAAAAGGGGGAATTTCACAGATAGCTTTTTCTATTTTATCCACATTGAAATTTTAAGCGTGTTGGTTTTCATTAGGTAAAAATGACTGACATCAAAAACTGCCTTAAAGTCACTCGCTGGACATTTGGTCTCAAATGCGTTTCCATTATGTCACGTTACTGAGTCGAAGTCGATAAAGCAGTGTGCGGTCAACCAAGATAAATTTTTGTGTTCATTTATTTCACAACCAGTTTTAATATTTGCCGTTGTTTCATACGCTGTGTCATTATAAATGGGAGACAATTGATAACGAAAAAAATTGTCTGCATGTTGGCAAATGAAATTTTAATATAAAATTGGCCAATTCCGTTTTAACTTTTTGATCGATTTAATTATCACTTTGTAGTCAAATCGTACGTCAAACGCATTTGACGTTGTAAGACAAGCCGTTTTGATATGGCCAAGTTTGTGGTCAAATTTGACCTATTGAAAACGAATCGTTATAGTATTTGGAACAAATGAGAAAAGATTTGAACTCCTTCAACTTAGGTGCTCAAGGAGATTTTGGTCCTTATTAAAAAAAAGGTTACTATTAAATATCCTGATTTTGTTTCCATCCACTTCTGTGGTGAGTGAAATCATGAAAATATCCGAAGAAAACGGGGCCGCAAACGGCTATCAATTAACCTTATCCAAAAGTACCAAGTATCTCAGACAAAATCTATTGCAAACTGAATTAAAAAACGTGCATTGAGAAGCCTGTACGGAAAGCCTGTATTGCTCTCAAGTCTCGTAAATCGATGTAGGTGATGGGAAAAACTACAATCTCACCAGCTTACAGAAAGTTTTATAGAAAACCTTCATCTATAATATTATTTTTCTTGCCCAACTTATTATAAAATAGCGAAAGCTTCAGAACACTTCTAAAAAAACAGGTAGTAAATAAAAAAATAGAAATAAGCCTTCGTGGTAGATGGGGTAAAGTGTTTGATTTAAGAACAAATATGTTATATCAATCGATTTAGTGATAGAAGTTTATAAAAATTATATTGTTTTTTACAGTTCTAAACAATTGTAACACCTTAAAGGGGAAGTGTTGGACCCTCCAATAAGTATACCGAAATGATCAGGATGACGAGCTGAGATGATTAAGCCATGTCCGTCTGTCTAACCGCAAACTAGTCCCTCAATTTTTGAGAAATATTGATGAGACTTTAGTGAGCCGGTATTTTTTGATATCCGGTTCCATTTGTCAGAACCGGATCGGAACATTTATAATATTTGAGAGCTATGACTGAACGACAGATTTTTCAAATAAAAGGGTGTTCGTTATTTCTTCCTCATTTTAACAGCTGAAATCCTGAAATCCTGAAATTTCCACAGATACTTACGTGAATGACATACATTGCTGTCTGAACATCTGTGACGATTCCCATCGGTCGTAATCTAATATACTGTATACCATTGTCCAGATAAGAAGTTCAACGTCATAGCTTCCTCATGTAGATAGTTCTTTGGCTGTGACGAAGACTTCATACCTTTCACGAATGGAGCTGATCAATAATCTTATCCCATTCTTATCCCATTCTTAGTATCCGAATAATCGGCTGTATAAGATGTATAATATATAGAAATCCTCTTCCTTAAAATTTAAGATTAACTATTTCATTTGGCAATTGGCTGAACTCGCCGTTCATTAAAAGAAATGTTTATCACTCAGCTGCCGGAAACATGCTTCCAATAAAAGTTGGTCGCGCTGAAAGCGACAATTAGCTCTTTTTTTCGGATGGGGTGCAGATATTTGAAATTTTTCAAAAAATTAGCACGACGCAAATTTGGAGATAAGGTCGACCTAAATCTCCTCGGAGACGTTTGCGCCTCGTATTTATTGTCATACTTTACCCACATAGCATCTTATACATACCTACATACCTTTCGGTTGGGGTAAATACCCGGTAAATTGGTTATATATAGTAAAAATGGGTAAATACTCATATATTTTCCCAAAAGAAGGGTAAAAATAATCTTTTGCAAAATATAAGAAACAAACACACAAATGTACCCGATTTTAATATATTCGTGGGTAGTTATCCATTGCATTATCGGTTAAATTAGTTTTAATCTGAAATCCAGCATTTTACTCGATTTTGCATACCGTTGCCTAAATTTTAGTTAACCCAACAAAAATTTTAAGTCAAAAACAGAGTCAGAAAAAATATCTAAAATTTGTGCCTTTACAGTCGGTATGAGCTCATTTGGGAGGCCGAAAACAATGTATTTCCCATCTTGCAATGGTCGTCCTATATGAACCTATTAACATATATAATTTGAGGCTAAATAAGAGTCCGATATGAGCCTTAAAAGGCTTTTAAACAGTTCATTATACCCTACTGGAACTCTGTTCGGCGTCATTTTTAACTTTAATAAACTCTGATTATATGGCAACTATTTGGCCTATTTATTAGGCATCGTCAGCGCTTATTGGGGGCATATATAGTTCGACACACCAGGACAGAGTACGGCAGCTTTGCGGTCAGATTAAAAATGTCGTGAAGCGTCGATGTGTGTGTCGTGAGCATGTTTTGGGGGTAGCTTTGTTTGTGTAAATATGTGTACCCTATAAACATTCACATGGTGGCCACCGTGGTGTGATGGTAGCGTGCTCCGCCTACCACACCGTATGCCCTGGGTTCACACCCCGGGCAAAGCAACATCAAAATTTTAGAAATAAGGTTTTTCAATTAGAAGAAAATTTTCTAAGCGGGTTCGCCCCTCGGCAGTGTTTGGCAAGCGCTCCGGGTGTATTTCTGCCATGAAAAGCTCTCAGTGAAAACTCATCTGCCTTGCAGATGCCGTTCGGAGTCGGCATAAAACACGTAGGTCCAGTCCGGCCAATTTGTAGGGAAAATTAAGAGGAGCACGACGCAAATTGGAAGAGAAGCTCGGCCTTAGATCTCTTCGGAGGTTATCGCGCCTTACATTTATTTTTTTTTATAAACATTCACGGAACGCTTACAGTTTTGCAGTTCAATATGGGTCCGAAATATGTGAAAAATATCAGCCTCAAAAATGTTATCACATAAGAGTCTTTTCTTATGACTCCAATTTGATGAATTATGAGCAAACGAAAAATATTAAAATTAGTAAACTAGGCAGCTCCGGAACAAAAACTCAGATTGTTTGTCTGCGACAATTTATTCTAAATAGTAATTTAATTCAACTAATACTAATTTCATTTCTATCTTATCCTCATGGGAGTTTTATCACAACAATTTTCTCCCCTATGTTTTCCACTTTGGATATGTGTCAAAAATGCTTCCTAAATGCCCTAAAATAGTGTCATACTCAAAATTGGAAGTATATGAGGCTCATAAATGATATCGGAAGGAGCCCTGTATAAGACTTATTTTAGAGGCAAAATATGAGCGTACTAGAAGTCATATGGCATTCACTTCAGGCTCCTAAATGAGGTCATAACGAGTGCAAATGATCCAAAGTTTGGACTCCTTTCGGACTAATTGCTGACTCCGAATGTCTGGGGTTGTTTGTTTAAAATCAAAACAAAATTTTTTTAATTTCAAATAACGTATAAATTTAATTGCTAATTTGTAATTCCAAGCAGCATCGATTCAAATGATTTTGAAATATCCAAAAAAAGATACAAAAAAGGAATATTCCGGGTACTTACCCATAAAAAATGGCAAATATCCAGTACAATCACTCCTCTAGTTGGGTAACAAAATGTAATTTCTTTTTGGTAGCAAGAATGCAGTAGCTCCGTTCCAAAAGGAAATGTCACAAACACGGCCTACTTCAATTGGGGCAATGGCCGCCAAGACGAAGAAGGTGAGTTACCTCTCTATATTTGTATTATAAGCCTGTTTTTACTTGTCGTTGTAATGTTTTCGGATATTTTTACATTGAAGAGATATGGTACTATAATAAAAGAAGTATTACACACATATGCATATGCACCCAACCAACCAAAATATGTTGCAAAGTACCATCTATTTTTAAGTGAAAATTGGAGTTAGCAATTTTTACCGCGGCCCGTGACGATTTTCAATCTTTTGAATAACAAAATTTAACAATATAAACAGGCAAAAACAATGGTAGCTACTAAGAACTTACATATAATATTTACATAAGATACATACATTCATATTAAACGTTGAGTTTCTAATTAGGTTTTTATTATTATTAAAACTAATTAAAATTTATTTATATACATTTGTAAGTATTAGTAAAAATTGATATAAGACAGTTTATAATAGAACGTAAAGGCAGATTTTTTATGTTAAAGTGTATTTCAATTAATTTTAAAATACGTACATATAAGTATATTGTTTAACAATAAAGACTATGCGAAATATAAATATATACTTTTTTGTTTTCATGATTGTAGGTTCAGCTTATATGTTTGCCTAGCCCTCAACTTTTTATACGTTTGAACCGACCCAGGGGAGCCCAAATCCTTACACGGCCCTGGATCCAATGTTCTTTTGCTTTCCATCGCATTATAATCTTATCTAATTTAAACGACTGACGTACCACATAATTGTCTTTCGTGTCGTTGCCGATCCGTGACCGAGTGATAAAAAATTGTGGAGAGTGTTCTAGTTGATGATAGCAGTGCTCTAGTTGTTCCGATATATTCCGGAAGTTAGTACCATTATGGTACTAGACAATATCGGAAACAATTTTAAATAAATAATTTTCTTGCCGGCTTGAGGTCCAATTTTGTAAATAAAATTTTCAAAAATTGTTGAGTTTTTTTCTTCAATATATTTCGGTTACCTACTGTAACCGTCTTCAGGATTAACTATAACAATATAAAGAAACATAAACAAAATAAAAATAACAATTGACATCAAAACAAACATTCATAAAAAACATTATTTACATACATTATTTTACGCGTCTTCACTGCTCAACGCGGAGTTTTGTACTGTCCGTCTGTTTGTTATCAAATGTCTGTAGGAGCTCGCGCAATTATCGATGTCCGTCTTGTAGTTCATTCTTATGCTGGTCGGTGTGTTAATTATATGCAGCATTTCCAGTGTAAATCTTTTGTTATAATTGGTTTCTTGTTGGAGTATCGTCGTTTTATCAAAGTCTGGAAAATGGTTCTTCGTTGCACAGTGTGTCATTAATGCTGTTTTTTGGTTAATAGTTTCATGACAATATTTAAAATCGGATTTATGTTGCGCTAGTCGAGATTTTAATTTTGCTTTCGTTGTTCCCACATATATGTTATTGCATGATTCTGTTTTGTTTCCATTACAAGGGATTTTATAGACAATATTACTTTTTTCTGTTTTAGGAATTTCGGATTTCGTTTTGTTAAAAATATTTTTCAATGTGTTTATTGGTTTGTGAGCTATCTTCACTTTTTCTCTATTATAGCAATCTGATTTTGCTAGACGCTCTGACAATTTTGGTACATATGCTAGCGATTTGAATATTTTTGTTTTTTCGGATTCACGTTGACTCGTCTGTGATAAACTTCTTTTTATTAAGGTTTTGATAACATTGTCAGGAAAGTCATTCCTTTTTAATATTAATTTAATTTCTTCTTTTATTTCCTTGTGGTAAGTGTCGTCTGATATTTGTAACATACGTCGTATACAGCCCATTGCTGTATTCATTATCATCTTTTTTGGATGTTTTGAATAAAAATTGATGATTCGTCCGGTAGATGTTGATTTCTTATACCACTTGAGCTTTAATTGGTTTCCTCGTCGAATAATAATTGTGTCGAGATAAGGTAATTTTCCGTCGTCTTCGAGTTCTGTTGTGAATTTTATATTTTTGTCAAATGAATTTAATGTGTCAAGTGTACTTTTTACGTCATTTTCATTTATAATAGCGAATAGATCGTCCACATATTTGGTAATGCATCTTGGTGTTCTAGTCAATTTTGCAGTTGTATTTTCCAATAATTCCTCCATTACGATATCTGCAATCACTGGTGAAGTCGGCGATCCCATCGGTAATCCTTTTAGTTGTGTGTATATTGTCTCTTTAAACTTAAAATATCTGTTTTCTTCTATACAGAATTTTAATACTTCCATAAATAGTTTCTTTGGCATTTTCGTATGTTTTTCTATTATCGTCCATTTTCTTATTATAATGTCAAGTGCTAGCTGTGTGGGTAGGAAACTATTTTATATGACCAGTTGAGCTTTCTGGGCCAGGCTATATTTTTGTTATCTTAAGAAAGAAGCAGTGGTTTGGTAGGTGCTTCGACTATATTAAGCCTTGAAAGCTTTTCAGAAAAATGATATTGCTTTAACACAGCACATAACAAATTGGAAGAGGAGCTCGCCTTAAATATTATTGATTAGAGATCCCGAAAAGCTAGCTGATGAAGAAGTGAAATTCAGAAACATGTCCTAGTAACAATCGCCGTTTTTAAATGTTGCAATTTTTCTCTAATATCGATAATTATTAAGGATATTCAGCCCTATTCTGCCAGCCCTATTCTGCATTTCGACTTGGATTGGAATTTTTTCGATTTGGCAATTTTGGTATTCTGTGTTCCAATCTCTTTCGATCCAACTTCCAATCGTTCGATTTTTTGTATTCTGCATTTCGATCGTAGTTCCGTTTTTCTAAGTTGCAAATTAGTTGGCGGAAAAATATTTTCTTTTATTTTTTTATTAATTTATAACAGAATTTTAACAAAAATGTAAGTAAAACTTGTTAAGAAACGTAGAAGGCTTGATGATGATTGTTTTTTATATGTTTCCAGGTCAAAACAACATGTCGATGTCGAAGTCCTTGGACGTATTTGTCCCCGCAAAAGTATCTAACACATACTTGAAAGCATCCTTGTTAAGTCGAGAGTTTTTTTTGAACCTAAATAAGAGAATAAGTCTTTAAACTTTACCACTTTTAAGTTCAATTTCTTACAATTCGTCACTCATCTCAAATGGATTACACAAATGTCGCAATATTTGCCTTTCCATTCTCGTCTGGCCATTTTCGTATGCGTTGCTTTCCAACTCCACAAATATGCCGCGGCTATTGATTCCATTATAATAGACAGCTATAATTTGTGTCTGTTCGTTGGGTCCAGTTATATGCCAAAGCAAGCTGCCGGCGTAGAGGAAAGTGAAGCGAAAACGTAAACAATCCTTGCGGAAGGAATAAATAAACCTTTACAAATTATTTTAGGCCAGTGCAATGAAATAAGCATCCTTAAAATTCAGAAAATGTCAACTATATTCGTGCAGGAATCCGTTTTAAACAAATACTTGGTGGCCACGGCAGGGAATTGGCCAAAGAACGACAAAAACACACTTACAATTATGAAAGCACTTCACTCAAAAAAATATAACACTGCGGCAATATATTCTATTGCTTTTTTTGTACAAAATGGCGTGTCAGTGTTTTTTACAAATTTGCTTTAATTTATTTTGTTCCAATGTTCACACATTCCGTACCAACAGATGATTTCGAAAAATCATTTGTTTTCCTCTTCTCTTTACGATTCCGTCGTAATGCAGAATACCAAACTTCGATTGAAGCGGAGCGTAGAACGGGAACGTAATCGAAATGCAGAATAAGGGGTGATTATCTATCTAGAATCCATAGAAAACGTAGAAAGTTTTTCATTTAAATATCAAAAGTTTCCACAATGATATGTACTTCCAAAGATCTTGAAATTGCAATGTGTTTGTAGTGAACAGCAAAAAATTAGAGCATTTTATTGTTATATTGGGGCTGGTGAAATTCCAGCAAAACTAAAGTATTTGAAACACATTAAAAATAAAAAGGCTTTTTAAAAATTACAAAAAATATTAGGGCAATTCTCTCAGTCTCGGGAACTTAGTTAACTTACAAAATATTCCACGTGTTCTAGACCAAATACACAACTCAGGGAACGTACTACTTTCACATCTAATATCCAAAAGTAAAACGTAAAATGTATAGTACCTGGGCGACTGAGCTTTGCTCGGCAATCTTCGAGTATGCAGCATAATATACTTTGTTCTACATGTCATTATTAATCAAACTCTACTTTTTTATATGTACATATATTATATATTTTTACTTACCAATATTTGATTTCCTTAAAAATAGATTTCAAAAACATATCAAACACTAACCACAAAATGAACTGGAATGAAAAATTTGAAATAGGTAATTCCAGCCTATAGTATAAGGGATTTTTATGACAATTAGTGAAATCGAGAACTAAGTTATTTAGGTCGAGTATCTTCATGCGCCGAATTATTCATTTTAAGATTTTTTTAGTTATACACCATATATGTAATACTCCTATATTGCTAATAGAAAATACTCGCAATGTGTTTTGAATTCGAAATCAGCATAAGTATGACAAGAAAAAATTTAAATCTAGGTACATTAGATTATTGAATACAAAAACAAAAACGTTTAAACAGCAATATACCGGCACTCTGATGTTTGGGAATGTACCTAGCCTTTTGTAGCAATATAGGAGTATTACATATATGTTATACACTATGAAAGTCTCACTTTTTTATTACATTCCAAAAACTTGTAAATTTCACCAATGACAACTATCTGTTAGTTTAATTAAATGTCAACTTACTTCCCTAAGCGCCATCTGTTGGTAAGTAGTTAAATGGTTAGATCTCGTTTTCAAATTGAACATATGCCTCTAGTGTTCAACGGTAGCAAATTACCATGGTGAGATATATTTTTGCTATGGTTAGAAATCTTTCTAATAGTAATCTGTGAGAAATTGCAATTATTCATTTCATATTTGCCAAAAATATGCATTTAAATATATTTTGCTAGAATTTGCCACGGTGCCTTGATATTGCTATTCAATTTTATTAGCGTGTGTGAAAATAAAAAAATTAAGTCGAATCATGTGTAAGATTCTTTTACGAAGATTTTTAACTTTAATGTTCTCCTTTAAAGCTTTAATAGAATATGAGTAAGTAGAGTACTATTTAGTATAGTTTATTAATTCAGTCTATGATCAAGAATCTTACAGACTAGATACAAAAACATATTAAAAATAAAATAAATATAGGTATTAAACATATACATTAGGTACAACATTATGTAAAGAGTAAGACAAAGGAAGCCTTGAATGTATCTCTGGACGCAGAAAATCAATATTTAGTCTAGTAGGGATCTTATTTAATTCAGTAAGGGCGCGGAAACTGGGCTAAAATAAAAGTAATTTGCTCTACAAGAACTCAAGTAAAAAGGCAAGAATGCGCGCAAATTTTTTTGCGGCACTTTAAACGATATTTTCTCAAGAAGAGTCGCACAGTCCAAAGAGCCCACAATTAAGTCATACACAAACATAACCAAGTGCACCGTTCTCCTCGCTTCAAGTGATTGCAGATTGATCAGTTGACAACGAGAAGAATAAGAAGGAAGTGGGTTATCAAAATGTATGGAGTTCAAAGCAAAACGGACAAACTTTCTTTGAACTCTTTCTATTCTGGCCGAATGATTACTGTAGATGGGGTTCCAGATATTGAAAGCATATTCAATTTTGGAGCGCACTAGCGAAATATATAGGGCTTTCTTAGTATACGGATCTTTAAAGTCCCTTGCATATCTGCGAAGAAAAGCTAGGTTCCTGTAGCCATTGGGAGCACATAACATATGTGATGGGATGTGAATTTGAGTCAAAGACAACGCCTAATCACATGTTCGTTAATTGACGCCAACTGGATGCCTGAAATAGAGTACAACGAAGAATAGTAACTCATGGATTTTGAGAAAGACATCTAAAGCATTTTTTAACATTAAGGAAAAGATTATTGGCGCGACACCATTCATCCACATTATTAAGGTCACTTTGCAGAAGGCAGGAATCCGAAGGGGCATTAATTCTACGAAACAATTTAAGATCATCAGCAAATAGCAGAAAACTGGAGTTTTTGAAGCAGGAACCAATATCATTTATGAAAAGCACAAATAGGAGTGGACCGAGAATACTTCCCTGAGGCACTCCAGATGTTGCGACAAATGAGTGGGACTTAAGATTTTCGATCTTAACACACAAGAGTCTATTCGTCAGGTAGGATTTCAACCAGCTTAAAAACACAGAGTGAAAGCCAATACACTCAAGTTTATATAAAAGAATCTGGTGAGAGACCTTGTCGAAGGCCTTCGAGGAGTCCGTGTATATAACATCAATTTGAGATCCATCTTTAAATGCGGATATACAAAATCCGAGAAAGACCCAAGTTAGTGACAGTAGAGCGTCCGGCAGTAAAACCATGTTGATTGGGTTCAACAATGCGTTTGACTATAAAGGATAGTTTATCTTTTATTATATTTTCGAAAAGTTTCGAACAAACAGTAAGTTTAGCAATAGGCCTATAGTTTGTAACATCGTTTTTATTCCCGGTTTTGAAAATCGATGTTATCGAAGCACATTTCCATCTATCTATAAAAATACCAGATGAGAGAGAAAATTAAGATGTAGCAAAGAGGTGAACATAAAGATACACTGCAGTGCTTCAGAACATACGCGCAGATGCCATCACTGTCGCATTTCAGTGAGGGCTTTAGTGTTAACATAGCATTGCCAACGTCAGTATTGGAGATCGTGAGCGATACAAAATCCAATCGTTCATTGACAGCAGAGAGCAGATTCGGAACAGCAACATCACCTTCAAAATTAGATTTAAAGAATTCAGCAGAGTTCAACAGAATCATCCAGAGACTGCGCGCACTTGCCATTAAGTGCATGCAAGTGGGAATGTTAGAAGAGCACGTTTGGAGCGATAAATTCCAAAAAGCCTTAGGATTTACTTTTAGATCCGTTTCGAGCCTTCCCGATATACTGGTTATACAGAAATTTATCGAGACGTTAAACTGTTTCACACTAGTTGTATATTGCTCCTTGAGGAACGTATCCGTAGTATTAGCCCTATACAACTTGTTATACTTATTTCGTTTATTTTTAAATTTTTTAGAGCTTGGTTGTACTAAGGCAATTTGTATAGTTTTGGCCCAAGAGGAGGCACCTTGATATTAAAAATCTCACACAACTTATGCAGGAAGGTATCGTAGCAAGCGCTGACGTCCTGAGAATTAAATAGATTTTCCCAAGTTACATCGAGGAAGGCATTATTAAGCTCCTCAAATTAGTTCGGCGGAAGTTCAAAGAAAGATTGTCCGCGTCTAACTACCCCAACCCCAAATGGCAACCCTACTCAAAGATGTCCCTATTGTAATGCGGAGTGAAATACCTTTCGTTTGATACCCATATCGGCATAACTCATGCAATTTTTTTTAATTTCGAATAGGTGGCAAATTGTGAAACACTGTGAGTGGCAACACCTAGGTAGAAAGTCTTAGAAGGTAGCTATCATGGCAGAACGATACAAGGTGGCAGCATGGTGACATACCTACAAACATAAATAAAAATTCCATGTACTTTGTTTTTGTAAATTCGATGGACAAATGTCAAAATCGTACTGCGCCGGAAGTTGATGTATCAAATCAATAAAAAAAAGGTTATAATCAGCTGTCCCATGCTGCCACCTTGTATCGTTCCGCCATGGTAGCTATCATCCGGTGGCAAAATCCTGAGCCAGATAAATAATTTGCATGTAAATGCAACAACAACGATTTGAGCCAGATAAATCCAGACAGAAGTCTGGTTCAATTTGTCAGCCAGATAATTCGTTAATTATTTCTTTTTAGGTTGGCAACGCGGCCTTTAATATACCTACATTTTCAAAAATAGATGTCGCTGCTTAGCCTTTTCGCCGTATGAGTTAAATGAAAAACAGCGGCGACATCTGCCTATCACATTTCACGTGTGCGAAACTTCACGACATTGCTTCTCAAGTCTCTCAATGATCCAGAGCATCCCGTGAGAATTGAGCGTGAGCTGGAGCTGTAAACTCACTGAAAGACGGCAAATTACTTCTTTTTAGGTTGGCAACGCGGCCTTTAATATACCTACTTTTTCAAAGTAGATGTCGCTGCTTAGCCTTTCACCGTATGAGTTAAATAAAAAACTGCGGCGACATCTGCCTATCACATTTCACGTGTGCGAAAATTTCACGACATCTGCTTCTCAAGTCTCTCAATGATCCAGAGCATTCCGTGAGAATTGAGCGTGAGCCGGAGCTGTAAAACTCACTGAAAGACGGCAAATTACTTCTTTTTAGGTTGGCAACGCGGCCTTTAACATACCTAATTTTTCAAAAATAGATGTCGCTGCTTAGCCTTTCGCAGTATGAGTTAAATGAAAAACAGTGGCGACATCTGCCTATCACATTTCACGTGTGCGAAAATTTCACGACATTTGCTTCTCAAGTCTCTCAATGATCCAGAGCAATCCCGTGATAATTGAGCGTGAGCCGGAGCTGTAAAACTCACTGAAAGACGGCAAAAATCTTTGCGAAAAACTATCGATAGGTCCAAAAAACTATCGATGGACCCACAGTACAAAAAATATAGTTGGCAATTCACCCTGCATTGGTCAATTGAAAAATTTTCAGTTCGGCAAGGAAAAAAAAACAGTTGGTGCTTTTCTTAAATTGTTATCTTTGGCTAAATTTGTAACTTTGCAGAAATAACAATTTAGATGAGAGTTTGTAAATAAAATTTGGAGACGCTTTGTGTTATAAAATTATATTAGATACGTTGTACATTTAAGTAAATAATGAAGCATCAAAGCTGTGGGCTGACGTCGAGAGGACGAAAAAATCCATGTGTACAATAAAAGGCGTGAGCCAGCTAATCAAATGCGTAACTTGTATAAACATACTTTAACTAGTATTATAATTAAGAAAGAAGGTAAAGTGATCTGGAAAACATATCATTTTAATGGAAGCGTATGTATTTTGCACATGGATCTAAGTAGCGAATAAATAAAAAAGTCGTGGTTTCCATATGCGCTGCAGAGGTTGTCTGTATTGTACAAGTTTTTTAAAACAAATAGAGATTTTGCATATGATCATCGGGTATCAAAATATTGTAACATCAATAATCCTGGGAATACTGCTTCTAAAAATATACTTACATGCATTTAGGCCCTACTTATATGTATATGTGCTTGTGTTGTTGCTATATGTATACATCTATGTATCCAGCTTATTTACATATATATGACATTGTCTGGCCCATTTTTATGACCAAGTCGATATGATCCTGCGGGTTAAGTGGGTCAGAATATTCCCGCAGTAGGCGTGCTTCTTGTAGGGCCGACTAATGTTTCTTTACAAGGAGGTTGGAATGGTTAAGAAACTGTTCCCGAAATAGTCCGTATAATCCAGAAGTACTAGTACCTGAGTCGTCTCCGACAAGGAACTGCCCACGTGCACTCACTCCCATTAACACTCGAGGAGCGACAGGCGACGAGCCAAGCGCTAACAAAACTTCAACGACTGGCGTGTGTGTTCATCACGGTAGCTATGCGCACATGCTCACAACAGCGCGTGAGGCTATCCTCGACTTAACCCCGCTACACATAGCGATAGAGCAGTCAGCCAAGCAAACCCTCGTGAATATCGCCAAGGAGAGCTCGGGCAAAGGTATAGTTCTCTCGTCCCGGATCATAGAGGAACTGAGAGAGGATTCCAATCTCTCAACTCAAGTTTTATGTTTTCTCAATCTGACAATCTGAACAAAAGTATGTTGTTGGTGTAGCGATGAGCCAACAATTTAGTTGAACCATTTAAAAAAAATTCGAACACCTGAATCCCACTAGTCAGTCTAGACACACTTTTGATCTGGATACTTTCCAGAATCAACCAATGTATATGCAGATTTTAACGTGTCCTCACATGACATGTGAAACCAACACCTCCAACACCCATATCTCCTTTTCCAACCGTATTGAAACAGCAAGTTTCACTGACTCCGGTTGGAGGATATCGAAGACAATTTGGGAGTGATCGCAGTGCTACAACAACAACAACAGTATGATCATTGATCCTTATGCAGTCGATTGTAAGCCAACTTATTATTATTATTACTATAAAAAGCTGTAATTTATAATTGAATAATTGATACAAGTTAAATATCTTACGAGCTATGGCTAAGGTGGCCTTAAGTTAACTTCCATTTTCTATATACATTTCATTTTGTAATTTAGTGTTGTAAATATTGTGGCGAATGTTGACATCACTAGGCTGTTAGTAAATAATCACGCAACAACAAAAACATGACATATACATATCCACGTTAAAGCTAGCAACACCTATGTAGAAGGCGACGAAGAGATATCTCACACACACACAATGTAGTCATCAGCCGAAATAGTTACTCACACATAAACACGAATATGGCTATAAACTACAAATATACACGTATATAGCTGATAACCAAGCATGAGCTACAAGAGTTCTAGAAGGTGAAACGTCTAGACCTTTGTAGAAATATGCGGAAGAGGCAACAGAGAGTATAAAACAGCGGAAACTGAGTAATAACTAGTCAGTTGTGATTAAAACACGCTATTGGTTGTGAAGTATAATTGTGAAGTACTACTCCCAAAGTGATGTAAATAAAGAGCAGTTTGCAATACTGAATATCGTAGTGATTTATTCAACAGTTTAGCGATTCGAACGTTAGCAGAAGGTTTCAAATAAGCGAAATTTCCCCAAATTCGTTACAATATTTATATTTGTGTTATTATATGTATATTATTATTATTTTTTTTTAATTTGAGTATACAAGTCCTGTATTTTTTAGGAATTTTATTACTGATTCTATATTTTGTATTGAGGGGTTATTAAGGAAGTGGGTTGGATTAAGACAGTGGAATGTCTGGTTTTAGAAAAATGAAAGGATGGGCATTCGAGGAAGATTTGTGTTATTGTGAGTGGGGCGTTGTTTCTACAGTAAGTACAAGTGTTGGGGAGGTTGCAGTTCCCAAACACAAATACCCACCAAACCTTATACCGACTAGACCTCACAAAATACACCAGACTACGACTCAGACACACAAAGATCTCCCATAAAAACATACTCAAGCAAACTTAAATTTCTCAACTTTTATTTTAAATTAATTTGTTTTTAAATGTGAAACAATTGAAACGTTTTCATTTTAGGTTAAATGTAAAACAGCGATATCTTATGTAATACTCACTTGTTACCATCGTTACAATTTATAACCAAATAAATAAACAACAGAAGTTAATAATAAATCTTCGTATTTGCGATTGTGACGTCGAAACAATTTTTTATGTATTAGAAAAACAAGACTATGGGCGGCAATAGTACAGCAAATACATTCACTGCCGGCACTTATATTAGTCCCATTAGTGGAAATAATGCTGCTGGTGGCAGCGGTGGAGGTGGTGGTGGTGCAGTAGGCGGTGATCTAATACCAAATATGGGTACTGCCAGCAGTACCACCTCATTTCCTTATGGTACTAGTTGGGAAGAATTTTGTGAACGTCATTCACGAATAGCTGCTGCAGATTTTGCCAAGGCTTGTATCAATTATATTAACGGAAATTTGCCACCTGAGGAGGCGCGCAATATTTCATATCGTAGTTTTGGACAAAAGTTTGCCGAGGCATTTGTTGATCATTTCGATGCTGAATTTTGTATAAGACGCAGCAATCTTAAGGTAAACCTATTAAACATTTTATATAATTTCAAATAGTAATAGGTGTTTTTTGTACCTAATATAGACTGGTAATGGTAATTTCTTGGAGGAATCTAGTGGGGGTCTCACAACGGACGATTCCCCGAAAATATTTCCCAAAGCATTTTTTCGACGACTTTCATTTAAAGGACTGCGCAAAGGCAAGGTGAGCAAGGCTTAACCGTAACTAACAAAATAACTTATACAAATTACCTTATTTGGGAACAGATCATGTTATTTGTTTTAATATCAGAATTTCTTATTCTTGCAGACATTATTTCATAAAAATTCCGAAGATTTGGATGGTAGTAAGCATGGCAAAACGAAGATTTCGAAAATTATTGTAGAATGTCGTAAAGAGGGCTTTGTTTATAATTTAACACCTGAAAGCTTAGATCAGCCGTCGAGTACACAAAAGTGGGAAAAGTGTCGCCTAGCTTTGGTGAAAGCAATTGGTGGCTATATGTTAGAATTCTATACACCACCCAAGGCTACAAAGGTTTGCAGAAAGCTTAAAGCGTATATAGTGTTTATGTGTTTCTAGGGTTGTGTTGTCTTAAAGAATTTTTGTTTGCAAAAACACTTTTAAATAAGAAATTAATTTGATTTGTAAATCGCCGACTGAATCAGAGATACTTTCACATTTTACCTAAAAGATATTACTTATTTTCTGATAAAGAAAATGTGTCGCACGTGTTAATGTGTACTTCAAAGGTATGCACACCACTTAACTTCAAGGTTATCAAGGTTAAAGCTCATAAAAATCGGTATTCCGACAGTATCCCGGTTTCTTACGGCTCCTTTATTTATCGTTCATTATAATGGGGCAGACCAGAAGGGTACAACACCAGCAGAGCTTCGAATATAAACGCAAAACTTTATGTAGTTAAAGCAGAGAATTTGACTTGCTTAGAACTACCGCTGAGCGATACCATCATTTACCGACAGTACTAGTTCTTCCTTAATAATTAACCAATGGTTTCAACTGTAAACTTTTAACCCCCAGTGGGTAAGGGGGCTTACAAAATACCCGCGGCAGGTATGCCTTTCGTAAGAGACGGCTGTTCATGTTGTTGTAGCAGTGCTTCGCCCCACCTAACAGCCGCGAGCGATCACAAATTGTCATCAATATCCTCTAACGGGAGTCCAAGGAAACTTGCTTTTTCAACAGGGGTGGACCATAATGAATGGGGTGTTAGACGCGTTGGTTCCAAATTACAATTAAAGAGATGGTTGGTGTCATGTGGGGACACATTGCAAGCGGGGCATACATTTTGTATGTCGGGGTTGATGCTGGATAGGTAAGAGTTTAACCTGTTACAGTACCCAGAACGAAGTTGAGTAAGAGTGACACGCGTTTCCCTGGGGAGTATGCGTTCCTCTTCCACAAGTTTTGGGTACTTTTCTTTGAGTACTGGATTCACCGGGCAATTCCCGGCATAAAGGTCTGACGCCTGTTTGTGGAGTTCACCAAGGACCTGCTTGTGTTTTTTTGCTTCATACGGCTGGGTTCTCAGGTGCCGTATTTCCTCAAAATGCTTACGGAGATCACTCCTTAAGCCCCTAGGCAGTGTTGGTTCATCAATCAGATGTCTGTTTGGATGCCCAGGTTTCTGGGTATTCAACAGGAACTGTTTGGTCAGCATCTCATTTCTCTCTGATGGGGAGTATTCTCGCCTCATTATGCAGATGGTGTTCTGGGGACATAAGAAGACAGCCCGTGGCGATTCTGAGAGCAGTATTTTGACAGGCCTGTAGCTTCTTCCAGTGGGTAGTAAACGGCTGGCCAATTGCTTTGTATGTAGTAATGAGCGTTTCTTTATCTTTTCCCCAGGTACTGCCAGCAAGGGATTTAAGGATTTTATTACGGCTCTGGATTCTCTGAACAATTGCGGCTGCGTGCTCACCAAAATGTAGATCCTGATGAAACGTCACCCAAGATTTTGGGGGTGTAGGACAGTCGGTAGCGTAGTGCCATCGACGTGGATGTTCAAAATGGTCGACATTTGGGACGTCCATGTTCTAAATAAGGTAGCGGAAGATTTAGTCGGTGATAATTCCAGGTTTTGTGAGGCGAAAAAACTGGATCAGGGAGGTAGCCGTTTATTCTATTGCAGAGCTCATCGATCTGTGGGCCTGGGCCTGTGGCCATTATTGTGCAGTCATCGGCGTATGAAACGGTAGTGACTCCTGGTGGTGAAGGTAGCTTAGATATGCAGAAATTAAACAAAAGTGGGGATAGGACGCCACCCTGTGGCACACCTGGTTTAATTCTTCTTGGTTTTGATGTTTCGTTTCTAAATTGCACTGATGCCTGCCGACCACCCAGATAATTTGCGGTCCACCTTTTAAGACATGGGGGAAGGGTAGACCCTTCCAGGTCTTGCAGTA
This sequence comes from Eurosta solidaginis, assembly GCA_029619165.1. NCBI lineage: Eukaryota > Metazoa > Arthropoda > Insecta > Diptera > Tephritidae > Eurosta > Eurosta solidaginis. The sequence goes on from JARSSU010005781.1 coordinate 19,422, forward strand.
ACGTGCCATGGTTGACCGTATCAAAAGCTTTTGATAGGTCTAGCGCTACGAGTACTGTTCTATGGTGGGGGTTTTGATTTAAACCGCAATTTATCTAGGTGCTGATGGCATTCAGCGCGGTAGTGGTGCTATGGAGTTTTCTGAAGCCATGCTGATGACAGGCCAGCTGCAAATTTGCTTGGAAGTAGGGGAGCAAAATGGCTTCAAGCGTCTTTGCTACTGGTGATCGGAGAGATATCGGACGATACGACTCTCCTATGTTACCCCAGCGGTTAAGGGGATCAGAATATACCCGCGGTAGGTATGCCTGTCGTAAGAGGCGACTTAAATACCAGATTCTAGGGGCTGTGTAGCGCAACCTTTCAGGTTGCCAGTGCAATATATAGCTTCTCCAAAACCCAATTGTCAACCTCACCTATCCGCGGCGAATCCTGTTTCACTAACAGACGAGGCTCTGCGACCCCAAGCTCCTTATGGAACTTGGGGTAGGGAGGGAGGGAATGGCCTGAAGGTTTAATGTGGCCACATAAATCGTTCCCGAGATGGTCGGGCTAGCACCTTAATGGTGATATGGTACCGGAGCGTACCGGATTTGTATCCGGCAAAGGACCATCACATCGATAACACTCCCCAAAACCTTCGGGGAGCAACCTTATCGCTACAACAACAACAACAACTCTCCTATGTTAGCTGGTTTCCGAGGCTTTAGTAGCGGGACCACCTTGGCCATTTTCCATTTTTCGGGTATGACAAAGGTGGAAAGAGACAGGTCGAAGACATGTGCTAAGTATTTGAAACCCTCTTTCCCTAGGCTTTAAAGCATCGGCATAGCTATGCCGTCTGGGTCCACTGCTTTGGATGGTTTAGCGTGACTTGCTGTTCATGCTAATGATGCTTGTTACCGCAACGTCCGGATCTGCATCCGGCAAAGGACCATCAACATCGATAACAGTCACTAAGACCTTCGGGGAGTGTCCTTATCGCTACAACAACAAAAACTAAACTTTTACACGCCGTTGTCATTTCCCGCTTTCAGTAAACATAACTGAAGATCGTTGTGTGATGACTTTCTAAATGTGTGGTTGAGCATTGTTGATCCACTTAATGATTGGGATGTTACTTGAAATTATTCATCATCAATTGTGTTCCCGTTATTCACTCAACGTGTTATTTCGGCTGTTTGGTAACTCTTTGACATTCTAAAGTGTTGGCTAAGAATAAATTTTCCTCTTTATCCCTTCACAACCTCCTTCACCGGTTCTGACAGTCAGTTCTTAGGTTGTTCTTGTTGTTTTATTAACGATAAAGACACTCCCCGAAGGCTTTGGGAGTGTTATCGATGTTGATGGTCCCTTGCACGATATAGATCAGGTATGTTCTGGTAACAAGCACCATTACGACACCAGCCCGACTATTTCGGGAACGATTTTTATGACCACATTAAACCTTCTAGGCCATACCGCACACCCCATCCCCTAGTTCCAGAGTCGCCTGAGCCTCGCCTGCTAAACATGTGTATGATAAATTCATATTTGTAACAGCATTCCCCTCGTGTAGGTGAGGTTGACAATTGGGTTGCGGTAGCTTTAAAGCTATAAAGCTTTGTATTGCGCTTATCAACCCCTTGAATCCCTCAGTTCTTAGGTAGTGTTACGATACGATTGACTATCAGAACATACACGAGTACTTTGCTCAGGTACCGAGTCTTCTCCCTTCTTCTTGTGGCGAAGTTGATGACCGGGTTCGTAATGTTACTACATGGACGTATGTAAAAGAAAAGTGTAGAAAAAGCTTCAGCATATAACTTACATTCGCGATGTTTATTGCTTGGATAAACTGATTCAATGTTTTATTGGTTAAAATTAACGCTAAAAACTGTGCTTTGTGACTTAATTTTCTTAACGACTCAAGTTAACGTACAAACAGTCCCGGGATCTCGCTCTGAAATTCATAAATAAACTATTTTTTTTTATTTAGATGGACATTCCAATCACAAAAAAGTATCTTTGCTTTGAATGGCGATTAAAATTTCAAAAAAATTCATATTTTTTGTTCAAAAACGATTTCAAATTAGAATTGAACCTAAGTTTTCGATACTGAATTCCGCCATTTAAGACTACGCAGCCCTGGTGCAGAGTATGCAAAGAAACAAAACTATCAACAAATGGTTCAAGTAATGTAACAGCGAACATTCAAACATCTTTCAAATAGTATTTTACAAGAGCCTACCTTAAAAAAAGAGAGCAAGAAAAACATTAGTAATGAAAATCTCTTATTCCTTGAAATTTATATACAAAGCGACGAAACAATACTGTATCAATAAAAGTGAACTATGTCAGCCTATGGGAGTTTTCATGTTGCAGCCTTGATATTAACTGTGAGTGGAGTTTCGAATTTTCTAAGGAATAGCAGTACAAAGTTAATGTTGAAGCTATGATGTTAGCTTCGGGTGTCTATGCTAGAAAGCAGCTTCAATGTACACACACTTAATCACTCTTCACTTGGTTCGCATATGGATAGAATAAAATACTAAGGAAAATTGCGTGATACGTCAGGGAATGGGAATATAACATACGATAGCAAACAAATCTCGAGCTATTTTCAATGATCAATCAGCGATTATGTTTAATAACTCGCTCACGTATATCATCACACCGAATACAAATCAGTTAGTATGATCATATATGTTTCGATTTGGCTCCAGTTGTATTGAGCATATATGCTAGCATTGGGGCAAAATTTTGTACGGTTTAAGTCATGCACCCCTCCAAAAAGAAAAAGAAAATACGAAAGAAAAATAGCTACATTTATGGATATGATATGGTAGGCCTTTGAAAAAGAAAGCGAACACGTTTGGTTTGTGTTTGGTTGCATACTCTGCCAAATCTAAGTCTGTCAAATAGTAATTTTACTAACACATTTTTTCCATTGCAGCCACGTAGTGGAGTATTTTGCTTTCTAATATCAGAGGCCCGAGAAACAACAATGCTTGAAATGCCAGATCGTGAGAACACTTTTGTATTAAAAGCAGATAATAATATGGAATATGTTATTGAAGCAGAAAGTGCGGATGAGATGCGTAGCTGGTTAGCTACTATACGCTATTGCATGCGGACACCGCCTACACAGCAGTTACCCTTAGAAAATGCTGAAGCATGGAGGACAGGCAGTGGTAGTGTGGGTGGTATAGCAGGCGGAATATCTGCAACAACTTCTATGGCAATGAGTCCTAGTGGCAATTTGACAACAGCAGATGGTACGCTACCACGAAGTGGTACTGTAAGTGCTGTACAAAATCCGCAGTACCACCAAACAAATACACTTCGCTCCTCTAATGGCAATGTTGGTCCTAGTAGTTCCCTTTCGGAGACTGCGCTAACACCAACAACTGCGATTGTAAACTCAACAGGAAGTACTGCTGCTGTCGGCATTGATTCAAATGCATTAGAAAGTATACCAGATATACCACCAAGGCGCGAACGTGGCGAACAACGTCTTTCTTCGTCAAGTAATTTTGAAACAGAAGATACTGAACCGGATATAAATATAGCAGATTTAACAGCTGAAATGTTACAGTATCCATGGTTTCATGGTACATTACCGCGTTCTGAAGCAGCACGTATGGTTTTACATTCTGAAGCAGCAGGACATGGTTTCTTTTTGGTGCGTCAAAGTGAAACGCGCCGTGGTGAATTTGTGCTCACATTCAATTTTCAAGGACGAGCCAAACATTTACGTATGACTTTATCTGAAAAGGGCCAATGTCGTGTACAACATTTATGGTTTCCCTCAATACAAGAGATGTTAGAACATTTTCGACATAATCCGATACCATTGGAATCGGGCGGCACTTCTGATGTAACGTTAACCGAGTGGGTGCACAACCAGGGAGCATCATGTACTGGAACAAATGAAATTGATGTTAGCAATGCTGAAATAAATGGTGCCCATCAACCACATCACCAGCAGCATCCATCCCCCAGACATGTGAGATAGCCTAAATTATGGAGTCTATTCAGTGTCAGTGATGATTTTTTATTTTCGTTATTCGCTATGAGTTCCGTTAATTTTTGCTGTTAGGAAATTTGAGCGAAAACATCATTTAAATTTTGAATTTATTGCATAGAACTTAAAAAAATTAAATATATTGCAGTATATAATATACCAACAACCCCACGTACATATTTGAGAAATAGACATTTATTTCTAAATTCAATAGTTATTAATTTTAAGTTAAGTAATGTTTCCTTATTGTTATTTTCCATTTTTGGTTATATTATATAAAAATCGGCACAATTTTATGTTTACTATTTTCTTATATGTACATATTTACAAATATATACATATTAGGGTGGGTCAAATTTATTGTTGAAAAGGCACATCGTTTCTGAATCTATGGGTCATACTGAGTAATATTGTCCATGGGACCATAGGTCAGAAATGAATTTCGAGCCTCCCTAATTTTGTTAGAGAATTTTATATCCCAATCCGAATAGCGGCTCTCACAAATAAAATACATGAAAATAAATGTGAAATTCGGATTCGGATTGGGACATAAAATTTTCTAACAAAATTAGGGAGGCTCGACCTATGGTCCCATGGACAATATTACTCAGTATGACCCATAGATTCAGAAACTGGATGTGCCTTTTCAAAAATAAATGTGACCCACCATAATATACATATATATATATATATATATTATATGAGTATGCATAACTATGTTTGTATCCAAAATCCTTTTTTACGTTTAGTTGCATGGATCTGAACCATCAGCTTTCCACAACAAAACCAAACAATACTAACACCAGTCGCACGCAATGTGTTCAAATCACATATTTAAAATCAAAGTGCCATGTTTTTTTCTTTTCTTCCTATTCTATGCTATGCCACGTTGCATTTGCTTATTTTTGGGCCGATAGCAGATACATCAAATAATCACAATGAACATGAGTGTGCGACTAAAAACGTGCGAAATTGAGTTACCGTTTCTACAACAGCAGCAACAACATCATCAACAATCACAGTATCAACAGCAACAGCAACAACAACAACAAACTACACATCTACGCGCGTCAACTATTTCATTGCAATCCCAGGTAGATTTTTACTTGACCTAGAAAATTTTCTAATTAATATTTATATTTATATTATACTCATATTGCATACAACGACATACATACGTTTGAAGAACCATAAAATAAATAGATTATTACCGTGTAAAAATAATAATGACGCTACAAGACTCGACAGAAGTGTCCTATACAGGCGTTTCTGGAGTGATTTATTACCCAAGTGCAAGCCGAATTTGCGAATTTTTTTTTATTGTATTGTTTTATAATATGCAAAGATAGTTCAAATTTAGAATAATTAAAACGTCTCTTCATGGTTCGATTCTAATTTTCCTATTAAGGAAAATTTATTAAAACATAGTTAAGCCCCCATTACTGATACTTAGCATAGACTTGACTTGACTTGGCGTAAACTTGGCAACTTAGCCGCGATTATACTCCACTTGGCGCATACAACCTGGCATCATAATCAGCGTTGAAATTTATTTTTAAATAAATGTCAATTTGTATGACAAAATGTCAAAATGAAATGGAAACAAACAAATGGCATCTCAAAATGTAAACGTCACTTAGAACTTACATAGAAAATCAAAATTCAACAGACTTCTAAGTGAAGTTAAGTGTTGCTAAGTTTTGAGTAATCAGTAACATGCAATGTTCATTTAACAGAACTGTAAGTGACAGTTCTCAAGCCAAGTCAAGTCTATGCTAAGTATCAGTAATGGGTCCCTTTAATAATTGATTCAAGATTCTGTCAGAATGATCGGTATGTAGTTGGGCTCTTGTTTACAATCGATAATCGACTAGCTGGCATTATTCGAATACTCACGGTCCCATAAGTTCAAATTTTGACATTAAAAAATAAAATAGAAGTATTATCTCTGTCTAGAAACCATAGAAAATGTAGAAAGTTTTCCATGTTACCGTCAAAGGTTTTGTACACGCAACAACAAAATACGTTTGTGCAAAATTTTCTACGGTCTATCAAGGCGAATTCAGTACCAGGTGTTGTTATCTCATCATCTGATTGCTTCTTCTGGATTATTTTTCCTACAACGCCTTGTACAACAAGATGTCAGTTAATCGAAATCAATGAACATATTCTTTGGACTTGACATTCTTCTGCACGGCGAATTGGTTGAATTCGCTTTGCCATCACCTTGTATAGATTCGCCTTGAGACAACCCTATGATAAAAACACCGAAACGAACTCTTGTAACAACCACGAAATTATTCCGAAATGCCCTTAATTGGTCTCAAACTATTCTCAACCAATCCCAAACCAATACCAATTTCATCCAGAGATAGTCTCGAAACAAACTCGAAAACAATCCCGAAATTTCCACGATGTATCCCCGAAATTATCTATAAACAATCCCCAAATATTCATCGAGTGATCACGAATTTCGATACGATCCCCAAAAGTTCTCGAAACATTTTCCAAAATTTCCACGAAGATGTTCAATGCTTTTTTTCAAAAAAAAACGAAAAGGTACACTTTATATAAAAAAAAATTTAGCAAAAAATCCTTTCTCGCATTTGATATCTGTTTGTTCAAAGTAGTCCAAATCCGCCGTGGCGTTCTGGCGTGATTTAGCCACATAAACGTCTGGCGCCTTGTTATGTAACTCGATTCGAATGGAAATGCGATTCGAAAGCTGTAAAATGAAATTTCTTTTAAATCAAGTTACATAATTGGGTATCTAAACATCCCCATGAAACCTTTCATATTTATGACATTAATAAGATTTATAAAATATATTTTTATTTTTTTTACTAGAATCAACATTACAGCAGCAGCACTGGTGTAGCCAGTATTAGTGACCTGAACGCAAATGAAATGGGGGCGCGTGCAGTTGACAACCAATACAGTTTTGTGTAACTCAATTCCGCTACGAACAAGGCTATAATTGGCCAAGACGAGAAGTAATAAATAGGTATACACTAGGGTGATCCTTAATATACATACAACCAGGCTTATGTATTTTGTTTTTCTTTATCTTCGATATAAGCATAAATATTTACTAAACGATTTTTTTAAACCTCAAGTAGGCCACATTTGGGACAAAAATTAAAAAGTAGGACAACACAAATTGGAGGCTAAGCTCAACCTAAAACTCGTCAGAGTTAGAGTAAATAGCAACCAAACCATTTTATCACTTATTTTCGCCTATTCTCGAAGTTTTTATTTAGTATTTTAGGAAACTGTAGTACCTTTTAATCCAACAAAAACCAGTAGAAAGTTTCGAAATTCATCATATTTTTTGAAATGTTTTTTCTGAACGTGTTGTAAGATGAATAAAAGTTTAGTAAATGCTTATACGAATTTCGGATTTTTTTCGAAATTTCGACGAAAAGTTTCTTAAAATTCTAAATCAAAATTTGGAAATTTTAATAAAAAATTATTAAAACCTCCCCAGTTTTGACAAACTTTTCGAAATTGGCTTATATCCACTTTGGGCTTTATGCGTGATTTAGGCATCTGGCTGGGGTTTCAGTGCGAGGTTAGAATACAGTTAAATTTGACTAGAGTTTTTTAACCTTGCCACTTTGTTCGATAACATAAAATTTTGCTCCTCATCTCAGCTTAAGTAGCCGAAGTGCAGGGTTAAACTCTAGTCAACTTAAACTGGAGTTTAAACCAAAGAGGATAAATTATGATAAGAGACGTCACTCGTTACTCGCGGCCATTTGCTCGATGTTTTCTAAGAGGTAGTCGCTGGTGGGCGAGACGTGCATAAAACATCTTCTATACACTTCCGTGGGGTATTTGTGTTTATTTTACCGACTGTATTTAATTAATTAATTAATTCTCTTTCCACAGTTGCACAAAGTGCCTACACCGCATGGATAAATGTGAGACAATTTAAATATGTCCTTAGAAAACATTCGGAATAAATTTTTTGATTTCCAGCGAGTTACTCGCAACTCGTAGCAGACTGGTGGCTCTTATTATATTTATCCTCTTTGTTTAAACTCGCACTGAAACTTTGTTTAAACTCGCACTGAAAAACCGGACCAAGTTTCATCATACAAAATTAATTAGTTTTTTTTTCGAGATTTAGGCATTCCAAAGGATTTAACATTGCTGGTTCTATCATACAAAATTAAATCTCGAAATGCTGATTTAAGTTGAATTTTCATTAAAGATTCAATAATTTGTTCAATCATTACAATCATGGTTGAACGATACAAGGTGGGAGCATGGTGACATACCTACAAATATAAATAAAAATTCCATGTACTTTGTTTTTGTAAATTCGATGGACAAATGTCAAAATCGTACTGCGCCGGAAGTTGATGTATCAAATAAAGTAAAAAAAGTTTATAATCAGCTGTCCCATGCTGCCACCTTGTATCGTTACATCATGATTACAATATTTCTGGTATGGCAACCTACAAATTATAATCACTTAATTTTTCCATAGAAAAATATTTTAAGGTGGGAGTTTTTAAATTCATGTAGGACAGATGGTTTTTGAAGATTTTCAAGTTTAGATTTTTATTGTCAAACGTGAGTAAAAAAAAATTTTCAAAATAGAATATTCAGATATGTTTTTGCTCAAAAACTTCATAAAAGTTAAAACTTTGTTGTTTTTTAAATATAAAAATTCAAAAATAAAACGTCAAATAAAACTACAATGCAAGTTAAAATATGAGATTTTTTAAATCTTCATAGTTAAAGCTCCGGGTGGCGATATGCTATAAATCTCGAAACGTAAAATCTTCAGGCATAACAATATTTCATGTAAATTTTTGAAAGGAAAATATTTTAAATTTAGATTTAAGAAATTTTTCGAAGATTTTCAAGTTTACATTTTTTTTGCCAAGCGTGTGTAAAAAATATATATCAAAATAGAATATTCAGACCCAAAAGGCATCTCTGTAAATGTTTTTAAAAGTAAATTAAAGTTAACTTGCTGTGTTAAACGATATACATTGTGTACAAAATAAGTGCGATATCTTATCCATTAACTGCCTGACATGATGTTCAAGATGGCTCCTTTTTAGCGTTTTGGGAGAAGCTTTCCAGGATGTTCAATATGGCGGCGCATCCGGGCAGCTATCTTCAGTGGGTGTTAGAAAGAGATGCAGGATGAGACCGCTATAGTAACTCTAAAAATCGGGTGATCCAATATATTTGTCAATGCTGAAGATATCACACTTAACTTATCCATAATGACGATATATACGTGTTTTAAGTATGTATTAAATATCGTCGGCTTATATTCAACAGGCCTCAGCGATAAGGATTACGATTACAAGGCGATAACGATTACAGTAATCGTAAATTCAGATTTTTTAAAATTACGATTGCAGTAATCATAATCGAGCGAACCGCAATTACGATTACAGTTACCGTTATTTAAATTTATTACGATTACGGTAATCTTAATCGACAATGAACTACTGTTGGCCTGGGTTTCCTGGCCACAGGGGAGTCGAGGGAAACGAGCAGGCGGACAGCCTGGCCAGAGAAGCAGCAACGATACGACCTATTGGTCCTGAGCCATTCCTGCCAGTAGGCGCACAGGAAATTAGGGGGCATCTATTAGCAGAAGAAAAGGAAAAGAGGGAAGAACACTGGCGTAATATGCCAGGCCTGAGACAATCTAAGCTACTGTTAGGGGGTTACTGCACAACTCGATACAGGGCATTTATAGGCCTCTCGAAAAATAACCTAAGAATTCTAACAGCTATTCTTACAGGACACTGTAGACTGAACAGCCACATGCAAAAGCTGGGTATAATATCGAACAACACATGCCGATTTTGTGATCGATCAGCGGAGACGGCGAACCATATCCTCCTGGAGTGTGATGCAATCTCAAGACGTAGAGCTAAGTTTATGGGCTCACCATGGCCAGAGCATTCTCACATCAAATCCCTCAAGCCAGGTGAACTGCTACGGTTCATCAGTGATGTCGGCTTGGATGAGGTGTTGTGAAGCAGATGAGGGCACAATAGACCAATGGTCGCAGTGCGATCCTCAATTAATTATCTATCTATCTATCTAATCGACTAAAACACGATTATGCTTACAGTAATCGGAATTTCAAATAAGGTTAAATCGCTCTGATATTCAATACCCTCTATCAGCAAAAACACAGCTTTTGAGGAAAGTAAAAAAACCGTTTTGGCAACTACATATATTGTAAATTGCTTATAATATGAAGTACCCCAATATATGATAAAATATCCCGTTGTGTATTCATATCAGTTTTTTATTCTAAACTCAGCTTAGTTTAGTTTGTATGAGTTAATCGGGGATTGCCCGTATTGCTTTAAATGTATGAAAAACATTTATTTCAAGCAATTTTTAATTTTATAATTTATGTAATAATTTGGGAAAAATTTAAACAACGTGACATCAGGACGGACAAGGCGACAGCTGTTTCGATTATACCTTGTAAATCTCTTCGAATGCATTTGTAACCATTTCAACTATCGTAGGAGTGCGGGTTCGACTCCCACTCCCGGGAGAAAAGGCTTTGAAGAGATTTACAAGGTATAATCGAAACAGCTGTCGCCTTGTCCGTCCTGATGTCACGTTGTTTAAATTTTTCCCAAATTATTAAACAGCTTAGTTTAGTTTAAAAGTCAGATAGAATTTTTGCTATTCGATTGGAAAGTATTTTCATAAAAAATATTTTTGATAGAAGTTATGGCAGTGCAAAGTAAATATTAGTTTTTTAGAACCATATTTTGAGAATTATGCCTGTTAATAGTGGGTAAAGCGCTAGAGTTCCATATCGAAAGCTACGGTGCAGTTTCTCAAGGCAGGTATTATCAAAAAGTTAGCCCCTGACGGACGGACAGACGGAGGCCATTTTACCATCTTAAATTTATTTTCGTTAAAATTGCTGATGGAGGGGTAATGAATATAAGCCGACGAAATATTTAATCGGTAAAAAAAATATAAGCTTTGAGAACATATGTTAATAAAAAATTCAACTGTGAAAGTAAATTGTAAATATTAAAAAAAAACACGAAAAAACTATGTCAATATATTTCAACTTGGAAAATTTCAAATTATTTTCATAAACCTTTGTTCATGAGAGGGAATAGCTGCTTCATGATTCAATCAGAAGAGGTTTGCTCGGCGGACAAAATTTTTGACAGTTGCAGCCAATTCCCAAATCGAATTGACATCCATTAACTGTGTTGTTTCGTCACAAATGTAAGAAACATGTTAGTAGTAGAAATAGGAGGCAAACAATTTACAATTGCCCCATACCAGCTGAACTGTATAATTCCTTAGCATTACTGTTTTCGATTATATGGTAAATTTATGAAATATACCGGACGTATTCGTGGAGCTGAACAAAGTAAATTTGTATTAAAACTAAACCTACGAACATACGAAACCTACATCGAAATTTAAATTCTTGGTTGAACGTCAAAAACTGGACAAGAAAATCGACTTATTTTTATATTTGGAATATTATATACTATATACTTATTTGGAACACTCGGACCTCGTGACGTAGTATCAAACGAACGTTTTCTGAGTATTCCGAATTAACGGTTTATCCGGAACGATTACTTGAACGGAAAGCGCTTTTTGGCCCTTATTACGGTTTACAACTCAACTCTGGTTGGGTTGAAATTTTGCAATTTGGTATCCAGATTACACCTCAACCTGTAAAAAAAATGTCGGTTGAGTTGTCTACATAGTATAACAACTTTTTGTGGCATTACCGTTTACAACCTTTGTTGGTGTAGTTGTCAAAGACGTCAAAATCTTACAACTGATTACTAGCAGTTGTCTCATACAATTTTGAAGTTGTTTTGAAAAAAGGCAACGTTTTACATGACGGTTCACCACCTAATTGTTAACAAAAATTTTCAAAGTTGGTATCAAAAGACACGTTTCGACCTCCGATTTTAGAATCCGAAAACAAAAATTAAAAATTTAATTTCTGTCATATCATATCGGTTCAAATTTTCATGTGGTTTTTTCATATTTAAATCCCGAAATCCCGGGATTACAAAAGAACTTCGGGCTTCGATTCGGCTTAGTACCGACATAATGTGAACTGAGCACCATTGCTCAAAACTATTACATAATATTTCTTGCGTTTACAGCAATTTGTCGGCTTATATGCAATACCCTCTTATCAACAAAAAATTCAGTTTTACAGGAGAGAAAAAAACGTCTTGCGAATAATATGAATAGATGATAAAAGATCACGTTTAGCCCAATTCTAAATATTCTCTCGTAATTTTGTTCTCGCGGATTGTTTTTCTCGCGGAAAAATTCCTCCAATTCTTTTCTCCTAGGGAGAACAATAATTGGGGAATATGAATTTCGAATTTCAGCTGTTTTGTCAATTGAAATTTCGTTACGCATTTCTTATTTTGTTCAGAAAATTTAAAAATTTAATTATTGTTGCGAATTGTTTGAAATTAAGAAATAAATATAAACAATGCACAGTATTGCATTTCATGTAGTATTCAGTGAAATGAGTAATGAATTGGTGCCACAGCAACATCAGCAGAGGAGCATAATAAGAAGAAGACGGCGGGATAACACAAATCCGCCGGAGTTGCCTGCTTCCATTCAGCAAAGGAATTTTCTGGCGGCAAAGTCGAGTTGAATTCGTCTTTCATCATATGCCAAAATCTATTTAAGCCTTCTTAAAATATCCTTGTGCAATTTCTGGATGGATGTATCAAATATACCAAGAGCTCTTCCGTTGCTTATGCTATACTTTTCGACCTAAAATAAAGAATATTGTACAATGTACATATTTTAGCACACATTTGTACAAATAAGTGTTCTTTCTTAAAAGAACCAATTTCCTTTAACTATTTTGATGCATTCCCTTTAATTTAACAAGTGAAAAAACTCCTAAGAAATGGCAGAGAAATCTCCCTCTCACACACATTCATAACCCAGAACTGATTACTTACATCATTACTGGTAATGGAGTAAGTAAGCGATCTCCGAACAATCTTCGGATGTTTATTACTCTAAGGCACACCTTTCTGAAATTGTTATCGGCATTGTAGAGAGATCATCCACATAACGATACACGCTTTCTAAAGGGTAAGAAACCTTATAATACAGCCACTATACCAATTCGTGTACTTGTAATCGAAGTGGTAAAGTATAGTCAACACATTGCAGTGTACATTTATGTAATTGTAATCGGCCAGTGTAGGGAGAGCACCCACAGAATGATACACAATTCTGAGTGGTAACAGTGTCAGGTATAGTGCAAAAGATACGTAAAGCAACACAAATGTTGGGGGAAAATTACATACAGATTTTGAACATATGTAGATGGCATTTAGCAATTCCAATGGTGACAAACCTTTATCAAAATATGCTTCGTAAATGTGTTTCAAGTGAATTATTTGGCATTCTTAGCTTTGAGAAATGTCGACTTGTATTTTTCGACAAATTTTGCTGCGCTCACCCGAACCGTATTTTCATCCATGTCTTCAAATTTACAAAAAGGGAAAACGTCTCGCTCAAATTTCTCATAGCTGCAAATCGTTCAGTAATGCCAGCGATTACCGAATCAACGATTACCAGGAATGTATTGTTTTTAAAATCAGACTCTGATCATCCGTAATCATCTCATTTAAATTATCTTCAGAACGTCTCTTGAGTTTTCTCTTTCGAATGTCCGGGAACTTTGGCGAGATGTTCAATTGAATAGCAACTGTTTTGCATTCGTTTAAAATTGTTTCCCATGGGTTCCTGATCAACTTCAATCAGCTGATAAGGCATCTAGATGTCGGACCTCACATCTATGTTGGCGTCTCTAGCTTGGAGGACCACGTTTCTTTCATTAATCGTAGTCAGTATTTTGAACCAATTGAGGACAGCAAGATACATTCGAACTTGTTGATGTACTTGAGAATGCCGTAACATCTCCGTATGCTTGCGCAGTCAAATTTAGCTTTTGTCTGAAGACTATGAGAGAGCTCGGTACATTTTTTTGAGGATGTCCCATCGTTCTGAACTGCTGTTGAAAATAGTAAAATATTTTTGTACAACTCCGAAGAAAGTAATTGCAGCCGAACAACATTCTGTAGCATCAACACCACATAAATTGAGACTGGTTTCACAAAGCAAGTCATCAGCATTAAGAGTTTTTGTCGAGAATGTGACGTAGTGCTCCGTTGTAAGCTTCTTTCATATGACACCGTTTATTGTACCCTTGTGCACGACAATCTTCAATCAAGCATGGCAAATAAGATCAGCGATTTTGTGACCAGTTTTTGGTTACAATTCACGAAGCCAAAATCGTTCTAGAATTGTAAATTTGTTGCTTTCGAATTGAAATGGAGTTAGCGCAAATGAACATCAACGACAATAGCAAAATACTTGGCTTTCTTGCCTTGATCTAATATATTTTCCCTCACGTGCTTTGCACAAATTTCTATAAATTCGTTCTCAATGTCTGGGGAAGATAGTGAACTTGTAAACGTTGTGCTGCTGTTGTGAAATCCTAACTTTCTCCAAATGATCTCTAAGTATCGGATCATATTGGATTATGAGATCTTAGATGCCCAACAAATTTCCATCGTTTCGTTCACCAAGATATATACTTTCGCCTTTGAAAGCTAGGCCTCTTTCACCCAAAAATAAAATAGTGTCCTAAATTCTATATAAATTTCTTTCCACTTTTGAGTTTCAGTGCTTAGCTGGTCATTGATAAGTGTATCAATTGTAGCCTCCTTTTGAATTAGATTTTGTAAAGATCGCCATTGAATATAACATTTAATGTGATCTTGAGTATTTTCGTGTGATGGCAGTTATCGTTATAGCTTCTTCCATACCTGAAATTTCGAATATCCGCAGAACAAATTTTAGGTCGATTTAAAGTATTGGTGCTTAACAGACGACATGGTAGGCAATAAAAAGCATTGCTACTGGCACTCCACGCCACCAGTCACGCTCCACTCTCCCCATTTGGCAAGATTCTGTTTAACAACGAGGTAGGAAATGCCTTGTCATGCCATCACGTGGGAAAAATAACAGGACACTTTTGATGATCTCGACGAATTATTTCGTTGACTCCTCAGATCGCAAAAACGGTACCGATGTCGAAGATCGTTTAAATAATCTGAACTTTGATACAGAGTTGGTGGTATTGTTGGAAGACTTTTTGAAGATGAACCTTCATCAGTGTCACCACGAAAATTTACGATGTCGTATTCATGTAAACATACATTCTGTTTGATGTTTTTATTGTCTCATACATGGAACAACTAAAGACTCTCCTGAATTAATAAAAATATCTTAGTACCTCTAATCGCGGGTCCCTGAGAAACATGTTTTTGTTTGTTGTTTTTATTGTCTCCTCAGGCCCAGGCAAAAAATCATTATCAATATTCGTTTGCATTTGAAATTCGCCCTAAAATTTGCACATGGAACAACTAAAGACTCTCCTGAATTAAAAAAAATATCTTAGTACCTCTAAATCGCGGGCCGCCTGAGAAACATATTTTTGTTTGATGTTTTTATTGTCTCCTCAGGCCCAGGCAAAAAATCATTATAATATTCGTTGCTTTTGAATTCGGCTTAAAATTTGCACATGGAACAACTAAAGATTCTCCTGAATTAAAAAAAATGTCTTAGTACCTCTAAATCGCGGGCTCCTGAGAAACCCCGGGCCCGGGGGACTCCCCCATCCCCCTCTCGTCGGGCCTGCTGCTGTTTAAGTTACATAATACATAAAATCACATATTTCAGTAGTTCACAGAACTTACAGTTATGCTTGCTGGAACTCCAAAATGCACACACTAAATAAGAAGAAACCTATATTTAATATGTAAATCTAAGTAATTTAACTAAAAGACTCACTTAAATAGTTTAAATTTGTTTTTTATTATTTATTGCCCGAGGTTTTTTGCTTTTAAATTTTTTCAATACTATATACAGCGCACAATCTGTCACACGAATAATCGACTGGCGCATGCCACAAAACGATCTACGTGTACATATATATTGTGACGAATATAAGTGACACTAAGTGATACTCACATCCCTAGTCTGATGCTAAGTAAATGAAGTCACAACAACAATAAAGCAGACAGTCACTTGTATCTACATAAACGAATCAATCATTATGTCTACACATATGTATGTACGTATACGCAGCTGAAAGCAACGCACAACCACATGCATATATCTGAGATACTCCCGAAAGTATGCAATGAGAGAGCTATAAAATCGTGCAATTGTAGTTACAGCTGAGAAATTTGATAGCTGATGGTCAACTAGTAGATTCTGGAGATGGAAGCGCTAGAAGATGCGAACGAGGAAATCAAAGAGTATAAAAGGCAGCGACAGATAGAGGCGCTACAATCAGTTTTTATTAAGACGCTATCTGGCGAGCAATAGCAGTATTATTTATGTGAAGTACATTAATAAGGCATTTTTTTCATTATCAATTGGAGTTATTTATTCACAGTTAGTGATTCGAACTTAGTAGAAGATGCAAATAAGGGAATTTGTAGTAAATCCGTTACAATTGGTGTCAGAAGAGGAATTGTTAAATAAATTCCGAAGATTGGGAATACAACTTGGAATGGCAAAGTTGAGTGAATTGAGGATCCAGCACTGTAAAAAGGAGTTGGAGAACCGTGGATTAAATACAACCGGCCATAAGATCGAACTTCAAGCACGGCTACGAGAGGTAATGGTAGTCCAAGAATTGATTGCGCACGAGTTGTCTTTATCCTGATGGGGACGAGACAACAACAAAAATTGAAGACAAAACGAAACATCGCAGACAGTTACGAGCACAGACTTGAACATGATTTGGCTGCAATATCTGCACAACCTCGACAGTCACATCATGTCGTCGCAATGTCAGACATGTCGACACACGATACATCAAGGTGGAAACTCAACTGGATCGCAGGGGAACCGTACAGCAGCGAAGATCGAAGCACAAGAGGCACGTACTATAACAGAATGTCATCACGAATATCCACAAATAGGTCATGGCACAGCTGGAAGACAAAAGACATATGTATATGCAACCCAACTGAGAACAAGAGACACGCATAACAGTAGAAACTAGAAGCACAAGAGGCGCGTATTTCATCAAAACTCGAGAGACGCGCTTGGACGAAAAAATAGTTGCATGTTTGAAAGAGAAAAATTCCAGGCAGAGGTTGATTGCTTTGAGAGGTGGCTATACAGAGTTGCAGAGTTAAATCGCCCCGCTGTTTCAGCAAGCAATCCAAGGTAAAACACACTCCTTGACGGTTCTGTCCTTTTCAGGTTTGGGGGGGGGGGGGGGGTTAAAAGCATACAGTTTGAGAAGACCCGCACGCAGTGAACACTGGAATGCTGAAGATAAAGTGGCTGCACTCTTCGTAGCATTGAAAGTGACGAGCTGCCGAAGAAGTCTTACAGACTATTCCAGAGTACGAACGGACAGTTATGGACGCAGTGATGAGTGCTCTATAGAGGCGATACGGAAGCAAGCGAACACAGGAAGCAGATACACCAAATAGAGTTGCAAAACCGTTACCAAAGCGGAGTGAGAGCGAGTATAGCATGCTTCAAACTGCGGAAGCCCGGTACACATTGCCGTCATTGCGATCTTGATCCTAGTGAGTTGCACACAGCATGAGTGGTCTTAATCAACCGAGCTGGAGGGATTTGCGGCGCGAGTAAGATGTAGAGATCGAGAGCTAGATCCAGGTATTGAATGCCCTGTGATATGCGGTGTCGCAAAGTCGTATAGGAAAATCGAGCGAGTCTTACGTCAGGGGGAATGTGGATGGTAGAGAACGTGTACTGACTGTAGCTACGGGCACATCTCATTCCTTGATTCGATCTGATTTGGTCTACAGAGAGAGTAAAGTCATTACCTGGGAGCAAGGTGTGCGGACGGCCCTGGCGAGTAGACCAAGTCCGGGGAGAAGTGATCTGTGAATTCGTTTATTGGGAAAGTCAGGGTTATACGCAGATTCGTTGTGCGGAGATTGTTGATGAAGTTATATTGGGAGTGGATTTCTCTTGGTGACCATGACATCAGATCGATATGCAGAGAAAGGTCATGCGTGTTATGAGAACCAAGATGTGCCCGACCTACTTCAGTTTGGGAAAAGGGTTCAGCAGAGTAAGCGAGTGCTGGTGGAGGAGATTCGACAGAGACCACGAAAGTCAAGGGAAAGTAGATCGTGCAAAGCGTTGATGGATCGAATTGGGCCAAATAATGCGGAATCAAAGTACCTGCGATGAGAAACACTGGCATTGACAAAACCTAATGGACGCACTAAAACGATGGAAAGAATTTTCCAGAGTATGCAAGGGTGGTTTCAAGCCATGCGCTGCACTTCCCTGTTGGGAAACGTGCGGAACGCTACTGCGTCTGTGAAGCCATCCGGTCAAGAGCAGCTCTACAAAGTAGTTCATTGGCCTAACACGCTAGTGAGTGCGAGGGAACGATCAAGGCTAAGGAGTAGTAAAATGGAAATGCAGGTACGATGAGAACACTAATTCGTAGGTTTCTGAGGAGATTTGGTAGCTGTTATACAACCCTCACCGGCGGCGAAAGGTGTTCCATCTATAGTCGGTGCAGTTGGGAAGGCCTACAAAGTTCGTGAAGACGATCAGTGATACCATCTACCGCATACAACACACTGCGAAAGCACGAGTAGAAGGAGTGGTACATTTGGAGTAATGCTAGCGACGGTTATATCGGGAGATTTGTCTGATCGGGACGATCAGACTTAGGTGGAGGGCAGTGTGACGAATATAAGTGGCCACTAAGTGTGATACTCACATCCCTAGTATCTGATGCTAAGTACATGAGTCACAACAACAATAAGCAGAGCAGCCACTTGTATCTACAGTAACGAATCACATATTATGTCTACACATCTGTACGTATACGCAGCTGAGAAGGCAACGCACAACCACATGCATATATACTGAGATACTCCCGAAAGTATGCAAGAGACGAGAAGCTATAAATCGTGCAATTGTAGTAGTTACAGCTCGAGAAATTTGATAGCTGATGGTCAACTAGTAGATTCTGGAAATGGAAGCGCTTGTAAGATGCGAACGAGGAATCAAAGAGTATAAAGGCAGCGACAGATAGAGGCGCTAGCATTCAGTTTTGATTTATTTAGACTCTATCTGGCGAGCATATCAGTATTATTTATTGTGAGTACTTTATTAAAGGCCATCCTCATTTATTCAATATTGGAGTTATTTATTCAACAGTTTCAGTGATTCGAACTTAGTAGAAGATTGCAAATAAGGGAATTGCAAGATAAATCCGTTAAAATTGTAAGTAATAACATACATGTATGTATTTTACACTGAACCTTCACGAAGTTTGAACAATCTCTATTACGAAGAAGAATGCCATAGAATTTCTTTATTACAAGTCAGGCATACCATCTAAGTGAATGTAATACATTACTTGTTAGGGGTTCGTGATGCATAACGTGGAAGGATCGCATACTCACTTCACGCTGGGAATACCTACTTTTCTCCCATAACCAGTTTCCGCCTTTCGAACATTGTCAGAATAGAGGAAAAGGAGAAGTAAAACAACTCACAAGGGAATTGTTACTTGTGAATACGAGGGAATGGGAGAAGGGAAAAAAACACACTTGCACGGAATTTTTGTTTAGAATTGGGGTGGTTGTGTATTCAAATCAGTTTCTTCATTCTAAACTCAAGTTAGTTATAGTTAAAAGTCAGAGGTTTTTGCTATACGAAGGGAAATTGTTTATAGAGTTATGCCAAGAAAAGAGACACCCTTAGGTTTTTGGATGTCGCGTTTATGGGCTGATGTAAAGGAAAGGAAATCAAGTAGTTTTGTTATGCAGACCATGACATTTGCGCCTTTATTGTATAAGGATTTATAGCTTTAATATATTACCTTTCCAATGTACATATCTGTTGAGGAAAATCTATTTTTTCACAATTTTCGCCAGAAAATGGCGCGAAATAAATTGGGGATAGATGATTACCTTTTGCATTTAACATAGAAAGCAACAGTGATATGTATGGTAATGAATTTTTGTGTGTCTCCACTTCTATCTTAAAAAAGGGCAAATATAAAATTCAATCGGAGACGTTAACATAGCTATATGGGAGGCCATTGCATGGAATGTAACTTTAATTTTTTTTTTTTTAAAGAAGGCAACAAACTTGACTGAGCCTTACATTTTGCGTTGTCACGAAGTCAGTTTCAGAGATATATAAACAATGTTTGGTGTGGGTCTAAAACTGTTGTATGATCCTTGATCCCTCTTTGCACTCAGCTATCCTTTATGCCTTTTAGCATAGTAGTAATTGCTATAGTAACATATCGAATGCCATTGGATGGTTTATTCTCATGGATGGTATATCCCCCCCAAAATCGTTAAAGGTTATGCCACATTATACGACGGCGACAGTACGAAAAAAATATTCTTTGCATGTATTCTTATGGAAACCATGCACACTAACGACAGTGTACGACACGACACGACCATGTGACCACTCACGGCAAAAATGCCGCGATATATTTTGTCGGAACGTGTCGCTACATGTCGGAGTCGTATAATGTGCATGAACCTTAACGACGGACGGGTGGACCTGGTGTAATTAAAATATTTTGCGCATTGATAATATGAAGTACGGAAGTTTATGTCTATCTCGACCCTGTACACCATTGCACTCCAAGTATGCGATTAAATGGCCCGGGTTTTCAAGTGCGCGTTTAGACTCAGTTTAACCCTGCCCCTTGAGCTGATTTAACTAGATGAGCAGCAAAATTTTAAGTTATTCGAACAAGTGGCAAGTAAACTGCTAGTAAACTATTACTGGAGTTTAAACTTGCAGTAAAAAACCGGGCATAAAGCTATACTTTTCTATGCTGAGTATGGAGGGTTCCTACTTTTGAAAAAAAAAATTATTTTGCTGATAGAGACATTTTCAAAATGAGAATTAATACCATTTGAGATAGTTTAAAGCCGGCATTAATGCATATTATGAAAGGGTGAGATAGAGATCATTTTACTATATAAAAAACTAATTTTCGTTTGAAAATGGGCCTATGAAATAGGCCGACGAATTTGCTAACTCGATATGACATACTTCCTTACCAAAACTTTGCAGCAGACTAAGCTGATATCAGTTTAAACACAAAGAAACGTAACGTAAATAAAAAAATTCCATATTATATGATAAAAATACTGTAGTGAAATCAAAGGTTTTGAAGTATTGCACTGTGAATTATATTTGAATGCGGTCGAATTTGCAACTTACTGTAATTACCTACTTTGATATTAGTGTTTAAGAAAAAACATCAAAATAAAATATTCAGCTTAAAGATTATATAAAATATGGATTTGAGCTAGAAATATATTTAAGTAAACTTTTTTGGCTTTATTTTATTTTTAAGCATTCAGAAGCCTTGCTTCTTTTTCTTTAAATAAAGGTTTTTGTTTCATATTATATGTGTCAGATTATTAACACAAGTCTTATTTTCATTTAGTGTTTGTGTATGTATGTATAATAATATTATTATGACATTATAAATTTAAGCATAATAATACAGACTTAAATAAAAATTGGATATGCTATTTAGTTATATTAAGTACGATGCGCTATTGTTAATAGTTTATAAAAAAGAAACAATGTTCGGAGAGATCTGTGTCATGGTTAATATCAAAACAAAAATTCTTAAAATCTGTTTATATTTAGTTTATCCTTTTTCATTACTTTTTTTAGTTAAATATGTAGATAAAAGTTATGGATTTTATTTAAATTAATGAATGGTTCATCTATAAAACTGAATAAAATCGTAATTTTTCTGATGGCATAAAGTTCTGCTATTTTATTAACAGTAGTTTCGGACGAGTTGAGTACATAATTTAAATTAAGTTTAAATATTATTATGTCTACAGGTAACGTTTCTCAAAAAGTTCATTTTCTTTTTAATCCGCCATTGGTATTGGTTACTCGGCCCCAATGCGAGCGAATAATAAGTCTTAAATAAACGTCGTTCCCGATCATAATAACGCGCATGAAATTATATCCCTGGAAGCCAACCTTTTTTATTT
>JARSSU010005782.1:0-33593 GCA_029619165.1 Eurosta solidaginis
AGCACCACACTAAATAAAAACATCTCGTACCCACGAAATCAACATGAAAACAACATTAATAACTCGATATATTTAAGAAATTAAACGATCTTACAACACACAATTAACAGCTTCAACCACACCCGAACACCCACACACACACCTCAAAACAAACAAACACCCAACACACGCCAACCCAATCACAACAACGCCTTAACAACGAGAGAACCCATCTTCAACAACGCGGCCTTAAAAAAAAAACGCTGAATTGTTTCAAAATGCTTAATTTTTTCTACACTCCTCTCGTATCTTCCTCGCTAGGGAGAACACTTGACAACACAGAAGAAACATGTACCCCTGTTACCACTTACGTCCCTAATACCCTATTTTACTACGGCTTAATACTGGCATAATTGCGATGGTGGTAGTAGTATTTCGAAAAAACCGCCCGCGTACTCTCATCAAGCCCAGCATGGCAATTTTAATTTCGTAAAATGTTCATCAAAAGGTTTTCAATCAAATCATCAATTTCCATCATCAAATCATCCAGATTCCATCAATCATCACATTTCCCAATCATCACTTACAATCACCGAACGATTTTTTTAATTTTTTTCGATATCCTAACACCCAGGACCATGGGACTTGAGTTATAGTATCACTAAATAAACTTATAGCACAAAAATACATACTAAAAATCACATAGTAGCCAAAGAACCACCACGAGGACTTAAGAATAGAGTAAGTTAGGCCTACCTCCACAAGTTACAATCGCCAATTCAGACCTCTGCCCGTAACACATATAAATCACTCACCATCAAATAACAACATGTATGAACAAATTGTTGAAGTAAAAAACTATGATGTCATAAAAGGTCCCGAATTTAAAACAATATAACAAAACAATACAGACAAAAAAAACACAACACGCTCCGCTATATAAAAAAAAAAATACACAAAGAAACAAAAACAAAAAAACCAAAAAAAATAAAAGAACACTTAACTAACACAACAAAAAAAAAAAAAAAAAAAAACAAAAAACAGAAAACAGCACTTTAAAAAAATAAAAATAACAAAAATCAAACACTTAATTAGCTTTTAAAAATAAAAAACACAACGCATCGCTTTAAAAAAAACAAAAAAAAAAAAAAAACGAAAAAAAAATAAAAAATAAAAGCAAAAAACGTGCCGCAGAAGTAAGCTGCTACTGGCGTTAGTCTTAACCACTTAGAGGGCCTACACTCAACTGTTATTGCATTTCCCGTGTGTGTGGTGAATTAATCCACTATAAATCCTGCCTACGTGATAACTTTTGTTTGTTCACTTCCCTTTTCTATCCCTTTCCCCATCCCCCGCTTCCTCCTCCCCACCCACCCACCCACACTCTCACTAACAATCCATCCATTTCGCTTCAGGTTCAAGCTGTTACCTCATTTCTATTTCTCTGGTTCGTTTTCTTACCTTCTTCTCTTTTCTATCTCCTATTTACTCTGGTAGACTATTATACTCTCCCTCTACTTTCTTAACCCTCATTTTCTTAAAACTATTTTCTTTATCGAAAACTCTCTTCTCTTCCCTTTCACTCCCCCTCTATGGCAGCTGTAACAGTTCATTGTTTGTTAGTTTTCTATCCGCTAGGCAACAAAACACAAACACAAAGTTTTGATTTCGACTCGTTGATGAGAGTTTTGAATCGATATTGACGAGAAATGTACCAGCGGGCCGAAGACTGACTATGACTATAAAAACCAAACACTCTTTTAGCAAAAAAATTATTAATGGCAGCCAGCTAAATGTTTTCTCTTTCCCACCTTTCTCCACGTCTTCAAGCCAGAATTTCCTAAAATCATTCTTCTTCTATTCTCCTTCGATAAGTTTCCATCCTCTATCTAAGTACTTTTTTTCTAACTCCTCTAAGAAAACTACATAATAATCTGAATTGGAATTATTTCAATTATTAAAATAGAAGCCCGGTGTGTAAAACCACCTTCTTTGAAAATTTTATTAAAAATAATAAATATTAATCACCTTAATTAGAACACATCATTTACATTTTTTAATACAATACATCACCCAATATATAAGAACTGTTAAAATATATCACCATCTCCCTCTCGCAATCACATTTCATGATTCGTATAAATAAAAATAAACGTCATTCTTATTTTTGTCAGCTTGATTAAAAATACACCCAACAGGCAGTTTGAAGAAACTTTTTCTCCTTTCCCGCTCCCCCTCTCCTTATTCTAACATATTACTACTATGTCAACATCAATCTTGTTCAACCTAAAAATATAGTCGCTCACGCCATTAATATATGCTATTGATTTTTTTTGGTTTGGGGTTTATATCGTTTTGTTATTTTAGATGAAAATTATGTTATTTATTTTTGAATCTTTGTGAGAAAGAAGCTTGTGCTTACGCGTCGTGGGCACTTCTAAATAATAAAGAGCGAGCAGGGGGGGAGGAAATCGTCATCGGTTATTCTATTTACCATCCAACAATATTAAAAATAAACACTCCTTACGAAGATCACACAATAGCCACTATCAATATGTAAAACTCGTATGTGTTAGGGAAAGTAGCCGAAAAGAAAACCTTCCAACAAATTACCAAAAATACCAAAATATACATCGGCTTTCATTGCTCCCTGATGTTCTTGGTTCTTCTTCTTTATTCAATTGTTTGCATACGCGCAAACCAATCTCATCCATGAGATCACGGTCTAACTCAAGTAAAATATAATCAATTCCACCCTCCACACAAGTTCAAACCCCATCAAGGCATAATAAATAAAACTTGCTTCTCCCTTCAATTTTTTTTTTTTATCTTTTAGTCCTGTTTTAAATTTTGTATTTCTTTTTGTGAGAATCTATTTTTTTGGGAGGTACGTTTTTTTTCAATGGTGTGGAACTTTTACCAAATTTCTCGATTGCAGCTATTTCCGTGTCTTTTTTCTTCTGCGGTAACCGCTTCTTTTCTTTCCTTTCTTATTTAGGATGCGATATTTTCACCGCCACTCTCTTATTTTTTAAAATCGTATTACAGTCGACACATCAGTTTGAAAGCAGAGGACGGTGGACCCATTGTGAATGATGACAAAGTGTGATCTCTTCTGCATAAACGTCAAAATTCCAAAGTGATTGGATCACCTGATTCGTATTTGACTATCGCTGTCTCATTCTGTATCTCTTTCTATCACCCGCTGAAGATATGCGCCGCCATATTGAACAGCGTGTCAAAACGCTGAAAAGTAGCCATATTGAACAGCCTGTCAGGCAGTTGACAGATAAGAGATCACACTTTGTCATCATTCACAATGGGTGAACCTACACTGAGTTGGCAGAGGCAGGTAGAGGAAGACTTGATCTTCCTTGATGCTAACAATTAGCGTCAGCTTTCGGGATATAGGGATATCTGGCGTGACTTGTTACGAAACGCTCAAAATCGCTTAAGCAGTTAAGCGCCAATCAATGATGATGGTGATGGTGATGAACTGACCCCTACACCATCCAATTCATACCTCACTCAGTAATATACTCCAGTTGTATAATCTCCGAATCGACCCAGATTCGTATCCAGATAACTACTACCACTCCGCAGTGGTTTCTAAATTGTTTCGGAACAGATATAGCCGTCTGTAAATAGCCAATTTATTTCCTTTCTTGTTGTTTCTCATTTGTACGGAAACTTTTAACCTACATATATGTATAGGTGTAAACATACCTCAGGCACTTACTTACGAATATTTAATCAAGCAAATATTTCCACTGTAACATAATCCCCATTAACTCAAATTTCAATATCAATCCCCTTTGTTAACTTCACAAGAAAGCTCACGAAAGGTTCCTATGGCTTTGTTTTCCTGAATTGGTGTGTTGTTACCCTTGAATCTCGTTTATTATGTACATATACATACTCACATTCTTGTATTATTTTACTGCGTAAAAATTACGTATGTATGTGTTGGAGCAAAATGTTTATAAACATTGTACGTTTGAAAATGTATTGCGCTTATTTGTAAACTACCCTGTAGGAAAAATATTTAGTTTTGAACAGATGTGGTTCTAGTGCATTCTGAAACTTCACTTATTCGTCATCAATATCTTTTATATCCAATTACCTGCAGAGATTAATATGATAGTGGAATTAATTCCCTGCGTGCGTTAATTCCCTTGCTGTGTTATCCTATCTATTATGTTCCGAACTTTATCGCTACACCAACCACAACAACTAGTATAGTCCATAATTTAGTAGTTTAGAACAAAGCATATATACATATCTACATAAAAACAAATATCGGAAGAAAATCAGTCCCGATACAACCTCCATCCTCATCCCCTCTGTACCACCTCTCATAAAAACAATGGTATTACTAAATTTCCAATTTTACAATTTTGGGATTGAAAGTTTTATGGAGAGATATCAATATGATATGAGTGGCTTTTGACTTAAGGGTTGGAATTGTTTTGAACTTACTTCTAATAAAACTCCCGCCCATTTACTAAAATGTTACATTATTTATATTATGCGTCATTTAATCAATAAATCGCGAAGTCTTGTCATGTTATCAGAATTTTGAAGAGGTTTGCCATTTTTCCACTTTTTTAATCATTCGACAACGAAAAACTAGGCGTGGTTTTTTTCCTTTCGCCTGTTTTCAATACCATAATATTGTGAGTTCATATCGTTTGCTGCTTGAAATAATACGATGTCTCAGCTGCCAGTTCGAAAACTCCCTATTTGAGAATGTTTTTCAAAATACACTGTTTAAAGAAAACACCCTATCTGAGAATTCGGTTGAAGGACGCCCTATCTCTGAATTTCTTTATAAATACCTCAGCTAATACACAATGTATTGAATTTAAGCTCATATAGGGCGGTTCTGAAACAAATTATGAAATAGGACGTTCTATAACCAAGTTCTGAGATAGGACGTTTTTCCAACTGCATCCAAGATAGGCTGATATACCACTCTACAGTCGATATAAGCTCGTGGACTTAATTTGGTGAAGATATCTACAAATTTGGTCATGTAAACGGGTGCGCATAAAAAGTAGGCGTGGTTTCTAAGCATAACCAGTTGTCATCAGTGAGCTGCAATTATTCATCTTTTAAGGTTATTTGTGGACTAAGCAAAAAATGAGAATTAGTGCGTATGCAAACAAAGAACATCAAGCACCTGTATCCACTAACACACATTTACATAGTCATGCTTCGTAAAATGAATAACCGCTCATAAGCCACGAAGCAGTTCAGTACTCAATTGACTTATTGAACAAGAAAGTCAACTGTGTTATACGAAAACACTAATTGGAATAAGTAGACTAATAGTGCAATAAAATGAATATAGTCATATCAGTCTTCTGCCGCTAGCAACACAACGATGTGCACGAAACTAAACTGACTACAGCGCCAAAGTAAAACCCGATGATAAGTGTGTATACAGTGTATTACACACGAAATCAAAGTGCTACTGAGTTAAAGCGACTATGACATCAGTTTATACTCAACAATGTCATACATGTATGAGATATATGTGTTACGGGGCACTAGTATGTATTTTCTATTTTATGTGCTAATAACTCATAGTCCGGGGTGGGCGTGAGCTTAGCACCTGCTAAGCGACCATATGTGTATACGATAAGCGAGAGCAGCAGGCTACTTCGTCAAAATCATGACAGCTCTTTTAGTTTGATTTCGATGGTCGTGCAGTGGGGAAGTGTCGAGCGCGCGCTTAAAACAGAGTACCAAAGAGTGCGTGTGACACGTGTTCACCGTTCAATCATTGAAATCAAACTAAATAAATAATTGATTTTGCTTTCGTGCTCGCTACGCGTTCGTGTTTACTAACACATTCTCAATTTTGTAACCGTGTAACTGCTCATAGTATTTTTCTGTACTTGACACAATTTTTTGGTTCATGACTAAGTGCACTAATTTTATTAGTACTCAAAGCAGATATCTGGTTGTCATCATCAAATGCGTACGCTTACGAAATTTCATTAGTGTTAGTTGATTTTTGTTCGATTTATGGCAATGAAATATTATAGAGATATTGGCTGAAACCGATGCGGGGCCTCACCCATTCCATTATATAACTACTTAGGTGAAATATCAATTATATGTTAGGTTAGGTTGAACTGGCCGGTCCAATATGATGCAGTTAAAATAAAAATTTAAGGCGCGATAACCTCCGAAGAGATCTAAGGCCAAGCTTATCTTCCAATTTGCGTCGTGCTCCTCTTGATTTTCCCTACAAATTGGCCGGACGGGACCAACATGTTTTATGCCGAATCCGAACGGCATCTGCAAGGCAGATGAGTTTTCACTGAGAGCTTTTCATGGCAGAAATACACCCGTAGCGCTTGCCAAACACTGCCGAGGGGCGACCCCGCTTAGAACAATTTTCTTCTAATTGAAAAACCTTATTTCTAAAATTTGGTGTTGCTTTGCCCGGGGTGTGAACCCAGGGAATACGGCGTGTTAGTCGGAGCACGCTACCATCACACCACGGTGGCCGCCAAATTATTTATAAAGGTTAGACTTTAAACGCTTTGTGAATTTTGTAAGATGAATAGGTATAAATATAAAAGCAAATATATCGTCCCTGTCAAATTTCATCATTATATCTTCAACGGCTTTTGTTTTCGGCTTGCAAAATCTTAAAATGGGTGGACCCATGCACATTATCCAAGATTTACCAGATTTCTATTTTGCATCCTAAAATGAACCAACTCATTAAGTTTTATCCCTTTAACAGTCTTTGGAAAAGAGTTATCGTATTTTTTGGTATTTCGCTATTGGAAAAGTGGGCGTGATCACAAGTTATTTCGCCCATTTCCAATTCCAATCAGCTCTGGATCTGAACCGAAAATGTTTATAATTTATGACTGATTTTCCTGCAGGGTATGAAATGCGTACAATTGCGTTGTAGTGTGTAACTGACATCATTTATGTGGGCTGAGTATGTACCCGAATACATTAAATTTCAACAATGTATCAAAGCAGTACAAAAAGTACCGCAAAAACAAGCTCGTAAATTTGGTTGTATATAAAGTTATGGAAGTAAAAAGGTTTTGTTCAACGAAAATTCAACCTAAGTTTATTAAAAACCGCCTGGTTACTCACGCAACTATTTTTAGGCTGTGCGCTAATCCGACCTCAAATGAGGTTTAGTAGTCTAGACATTATTTGGTATTTTTTGGACAGCAAAGTATTAAGAATGGTATGTTTACATAGCTATTAACAATGAGATTTTTTTGAAACAACTTATTACTTTTTATTATTATCTTCATTCGTACGGCCGCCATAATTGATATTTTGTAGTTGTTCGACTAACGAACTTGAATATGTACCTACCTATGTACATATATACCTACTTATGTATATTTATGTGTCAAATCCATCAAATTTAAAAAGAATCTTGTATCGTGTGAACAATGAAGCCATTTCACAACTCTTTCCCTGCAAAAATCGTGGATCATGTGGTCCACTGGCGTCCTTACCATTCTACTCCACTGTAATGCAGCGATGGACCAACTCATGTTTCTACACGAACATGTTGTAAGCCGATCATTGCTCGTTTTTAACGATTGTAATCACTACACGATGTTTATTGGACTGTGGGTACTCCATGGATTACTCTGATGTAAAGCGGAGCTGAGTATATGGTCCAGTGCTAGGACATCGCAATGTTAATTGACCTATTTTTTGTATAATTGTGGTTAATTTTGGAGTACTCGGCTGGTCCATGGCGATACTCCATACATGCATGCATGGAGTACTCGCGATTTTGCAGGGTTTATTAACATACGAAAAAACTTACTAGTACAAACATACTAAATCCTCAATTCAAAACACATCAACCTCAACAATATGAAATTTCGGGGTTCTCAGTCACCAGAGAAAAAAGTGAGAGCATATACATTTCAGCAAGAAAAGCTATACCCTGCAAAAATCGTTGGATCATGTGGTCCACTAGAGTACTTACATTATACTCCACTGTAATGCAGCATGGACCAACTCGTGTTTCTACAAGAACATATTGTAAGCCGATCATTGCTCGTTTTTAACGATTGTAATCACTACACGATGTTTATTGGGCTGTGGGTACTCCATGGATTACTCTGATGTTATGCGGAGGTGGAGTATATGGTCCAGTCCTAGGACATCGCAATGTTATTGGACCATATCTTTTGTATGATTGTGGTTAATTTTAGAGTACTCGTTCCTCCATAGCGAGTACTCCATCCATGCATGCATGGAGTACTCGCGATTTTGCAGGGTAGCCCAAAACAGAAAAGTCACAATAAATTGATCCATCTTCAGTGCCTATTTTCGTTGAAAAAGAAATATGAAGATATAATAAATGACCTTGATAATGAATTCTTGGCACCAAAAAAACGCTATACAGGTGTACAATTTTCAAAATTAACAAATATATAAGAAATGAATATATGTATGAAATTAAATAATGGCCGTTGTACTTGCATCTGCATCTGCGTTTGCGACTAAAAAACAAGCTCATCGGCAATTATGCATGGTAGGTAGTAGTGGTTGGAGAAAAGTGGAGACACGCACTTTTGCGGTCGTAGTGTATAAGGCATACCCAAAATTGAGAGTGAGGGATAGATACTGGTGACACACACTTTTAGTACTAATTTTATGCGCAACAATTTCATAAGTACAGATAAAGTTATGCACTTAGCAGTCCATATAAACTTTAAGAACACATATACATGGTACATATATGCGCGTAAAAAAAACACAGCTTATTCTTGTCCTCCTAGATAATAAAAAATAATATTATTGTCGAGGAATCGGTTTGCAATCGGCTTGTCATCATCGGCTTCATCTGGGTTTCTAAAACGGCTAGTTGTGAATTCATTTTTTGATAACAAATTTCTAGCAATCCGACAACTTTTCAATAACACATCTAACCTTGTTGTAATTGATCTATACCTCGTCGAAAACACACCTTTATTCATTTCCTTTGCTTTTCTTTCTTTTCCTTTGCTTCTATTTCTTTTCTTTTCTATTCTTTTCTTTACTCTTCTGTTCTTTTCTTTGTTTTCCTTTTCTGTACCTTCTTTGCGTTCCTTTCCTTCTTTTCCTTTCCTTCTATTTCTTTTGTTTTGTTTTGTTCTTTATTTCTTTTCTTTTTTCTTTACTCTTCTGTTCTTTTCATTGCTTTCATTTTCTTTCCTTTCCTGTCCTTTCTTTTCCTTGCATTTATTTCTTTTTCTTTACTTTTATTTTTTCTGTTTTAACCTTTGTTGTAATTGATCTATACCTCGCCGAAAACACACCTTTATTCATTTCCTTTGCTTTTCTTTCTTTTCCTTTCCTTCTATTTCTTTTCTTTTCTATTCTTTTCTTACTCTTCTGTTCTTTTCTTGTTGTCCTTTCCTGTACCTTCTTTGCTTTCCTTTCCTTTCTTTTCTTTCCTTATATTTCTTTTGTTTTGTTTTTTTCTCTTTTCTTTTTTTCTTTACTCTTCTGTTCTTTTCATTGCTTTCATTTTCCTTCCTTTCCTGTCCTTTCTTTACTTTCCTTTCTTTCCTTGCATTTATTTCTTTTTCTTTACTTTTATTTTTTCTGTTTTTTCTTCTTTTCTTTCCTTCTATTTTTGTTTGCTTTTCTTTCCTTTCCTTTCCCTCTCTTTCCTTTCCCTTCTTCGCTCTTTCTTCCCCTTTCCATTCCCCGCCTTTACCTTCCCACCGCTTCCTTTCCTTTCTTTCCTTAATGCTCTTTTCATTGCCTTAACTTGCTGATGACTTCTCTTTAACGTATCTCTGTATTCCCTTACAGAGTACAGCATTACCAAACATTATGTTTTCATTCTGTATTTCCCCCAACCCTGAGCAAAGATTTTTACACATCAAACACGTAGGTAACTTTCGCTAGTCAAAGGATATGCTTGATTTTGAAGTTGTTTGGGTTGCTTTATAATGATCATTTCTCTGAATTTTGAACACATTGGATCGCAATAAGTACGTATGTATGTATGTATGTAGGAGGATTCAAAAACACAATTCGCTGACATACATATATACATACATGCGTGTGCATATACGCCATTATGGAACCGGTCTTTTTGGCATTCGTTAAAATTTTCCGTAATTTGCGAGCTAAGCTTTTGTTTTGCGATGATGTCATTCCCTGTTTTTGATGTTTAGAAATTATATATATATACATACAGAAACACATATATACAGTATAAACAAGAGCGGACATCAGTATTAAGGCTACTCCTACGTTTTTAAATTGGCAATTTAGTTACCTTATTTTCATTGTTAAATATTCTAAAGGGTTTCACAATAAGCACAATCACACAAGAAGATTGCGCATGTAACATTAAATCAGCTGTTTTTTATGACGTATGAATTGACTCTTTTCTTTTAGCTCTTTTTTTATTCGCTCAAGAGTCAAATATGACGTAGATGCGCAGAACGAAGCATTTTGAACTCGTGAATGCGCAGTCTGGTAGGTGGTTTGTGATAACTCAAAGGAATGTTGGAATTTTCAAAGGTATGTTAAATCTCAAGAAGAGCACGTTCTCTTGGCATTTCTGTTTTTCTTGAAAAATTGTCTTTATATGTATGTATCTTGATAAGGGCTTTCAACCCTCCGGTTTAACGACCGGAGACTCCGGCTTTTAGGATGGCTTCTTGAGTCTTCGGATTCGGACGCAAATCTTAAGGTCTAGAGTCATGGTCGTCTAAAGCTTAATATCTATATATATAAAAAGAAGTGTACATTTGATTGTCACTCCATAACTCGAGAACGGATAGAAAGATTGCCATGAAATTTTTAGGAAAGATACAGGGAAGGAGAGATGATGGTTAGTTGATTTTGAAATCCCAAATCGGTTTAGCCATTCTTGAGTTGCGATTTTTTTTTAGAAAAAATTCAAAATTTGAAAAAAAAATAAAAAGAACAAATTGAAGCTGTTGATGTGTGCTTTACTACAGATTATTTTTTATACCGCTGGGTGACTTGGGTCTCGAGATATAGGCCAAAACGTGGACCCGGGTACCCCTACAATATGTTTATAGAATATGGATAACAAATGAAAGCTATTGGTGAGTACTTTAGTAGAGGGTTAATTTTCATACCTCTGGGTGACTAGGGTCTCGAGATATAGGCCAAAACGTGGACCCGTGAACGCCTAGATAGTGTTTTACATTATGGGTATCAAATTGAAGCTGTTGATGAGTGCTTTAGTACAGGGTAGTTTTCATACCTATTGGGTGACTAGGGTCTCGAGATATAGGCCAAAACGTGGATCAGGGTACACTAGGATGTGTTTTTAAATTATGGATATCAAATTGAAGCTGTTGATGTGTGCTTTAGTACAGAGTAAGTTTTATGCCGCTGGGTGACTAGGGTCTCGAGATATAGGCCAAAACGTGGACCCGGATACACCTAGAATGTGTTTTTTACATTATGGGTATCAAATTGAAGCTGTTAATGTGTGCTTTAGTACAGAGTAAGTTTTACACCGCTGGGTGACTAGGGTCTCGAGATATAGGCCAAAACGTGGACCCGGATACACCTAGAATGTGTTTTTACATTATGGGTATCAAATTGAAGCTGTTAATGTGTGCTTTAGTACAGAGTAAGTTTTACACCGCTGG
Source organism: Eurosta solidaginis (assembly GCA_029619165.1). Classification (NCBI taxonomy): domain Eukaryota; kingdom Metazoa; phylum Arthropoda; class Insecta; order Diptera; family Tephritidae; genus Eurosta; species Eurosta solidaginis. The sequence goes on from JARSSU010005782.1 coordinate 11,622, forward strand.
GTGACTAGGGTCTCGAGATATAGGCCAAAACATGGACCCGGATACCCCTAGAATGTGTGTGTATTATGGATATCAAATGAAAGCTGTTGCTGAGAGCTTTAAAGTGATTTTCATTGTGATATTCGATTTAGTCGCATCAACCTGGCAAAACTGATAAATATGCATGCGAACCCGAAATAAAGACATGAATTAATAATACCCACATACGTATTTACATACGTCCTATTCGATTTGCCTGAAATTTGGTATATAAATTTGCCTATATTAGTATTTACGATGCTTTTTTCCGGGAAGTAGACCAGAGACGGACTGGGACTGTGATTAGGACTAGGACTGGGACTGAGACTGAGACTCGGAGTGGGACTGGGACTGAGACTCGGAATGGACTGGAACAAAATACATACCACCAAGAATGAGAAAAACTTGAGAGAAGAGAAAAGGAGAGAAGGAAAAGACTGAGAAAGAGATAGAATGAGACGAAGATGGTCATAGATGAAGCAAAAAATACGGAGGGAGGAGTGAATACAAAGATTAGGAAAAAGTGTAGAGGGCGAGGGCAGAGTTAGACGGAAAAAGCTTATTAAAATGTATGCAGATAGACCAAAATTTAGGGCAGAGCAACGTCTGCCGGTTCTGCTAGTTTACTATAAAATTTAACGCTGACTTTTTATTAAATAAAAAAGTGGCAAGTTATCGATTCTTACCTCGTAATACAAGACTTTGAGAAAGCGTTTGGTCCTATACTAACTTACTTATCTTTTTCTTGAACCCTTGAACATTTTTTTCTGTTTCTATTTCATAAATTGTAAAATAACATCTAAAACAGTATTCAACTTTGTGTAAAAACTTGAAGGAATAAATACATCTTAAATTTAGCGCTTGCAGCCCTAATAATTGTAGCATACAAAATATCCTAGAAAATATCTACCGTAAAAATCAGTAGTCTCAACCGAATTGCAGTTGGATTACTCCCAGAAAAAGTTTCCTATGTAGATTTGTATTATCTCTTATATTTTATGATCTGCTGAATTCTATATAAGTAATATATAGAATTGTTTCCCGTATCTAAATTCGTAGTTTACTTTTTTCTTAAACAATGCCTGTCGATGCTAAATCGCTATTAGCATAAGTCGTTCCAGATCATAAAGTTTATCTCGTGATGCTCCCGAATAACAACGTATGGCAGTTGAACCAGACAGTCTTGCATTCAAGTAAATAATTGTTTAATAAAATACTAATAAATATAAATTTTTTTTGTAGCATAAGAAAGCTATTGCTAACGATATGCAATAACTTAGGTGTTATTATCTGAACACAACAACTTGCAAGCAAAATAAACAATAGGGCAGTTCACCAAAAAAAATATTGAAAATTAAAAATGTTGTTCATGATCCGTAGCTTATATTTTCTATTTTAATGTTTCCAATACCATATGCACAAAACTTTGAACGGCCTTAATATTTCAGGGGAGTTCAGCATTTGTGCATATAGTCTGGTATTGTTACATTTTCAAAATTGTGTAGTATATTTACAAGGTACATCGAAAAATATACAACTATGCACTTGCTACTTTATTATAAATACGCAAGATCAAAAACTGTAGTATATTTTTTCAACATATATAGGATACAAATGCAGCAACTGTCAATACATAACTAAAATTGCAAAGAAAAATTAAAAGTTAAAAAATTGTTCACGATCCGTAGCTTATATGTATGTGCTTTTGTAACGTTTCCAATACCAAATGTCACAAACTCTGAACTGCCATAATATTGTAACGAATTTTGAGAAACTCCGCTTACTCCAAACCTTCTGCTAACGTTCGAATCGCTAAACTGTTGAATAAATAACTCCAATATTCAATAATGCATAATGGTCTTTATTAGACTACTTTGAAGTACTTCACAATAACACTTATACTTCACAACCAATAGCGTTCTTAAATCAAACTTATTCGTCATGCCTCAGCTTCCGCTGCTTTTATACTCTCGATTTCCTCGTTCATCCATTTCTCCTAAGGTCTAGTAATTTCGTGAACTTCATGCTTGGTTACCAACCATATACATGTATATTTGTACATAGTTTGTATCTATATGCGTGTGTATATGTGAGTACTACTTCGGCTGATGCTGACATGCGTTTGTGAGTATCTCTCTGCTGCCTTGTATGTACATACATATGTGTGTACATGATGATTGATTTGTTTACGTATATACGAGTGGTTGCTTAGTATCGGCTTAGTGATGATAACATTCGTCACAATATATTGTTCTCAGAGTTTGATCATCAGTGAAAAGGTGATTCGACCTTGCATATTTTTATGTGCATACATAAGGGTGGGGTCAAAGTCCCAAATTTTGACAATGGATGGTCTTGAATTGAGAAGGTTATGAACGTAAGTAAGCTGTCAGTACATCTGCGTAATTTTTTGGTTAACGCAATATGATTTACACCATGCCAATTTTAAGCTTTTTTGAGAAGGATAAATATTTTTTCCGGAACTTTTTCAATTAAAGGCGTTGTTTCGAGTTCCGATAGAAAAAAACAAAATGCACATATATTTATGTATTTCGCTTTTTTGTTTGTCGGTAAATGGTTTATACATTTCTTTATTACTAATTACTTACATTAACCATTTCCTATAATTGGCTCACTAGGCATAGTAAACAAAAGAAATGTAATAACACAGCAATAAAGCGAAGTGTGTAATTAGAATTCAAGAAGCAAACTGTCGCTATCATAAAAATAATAATAAAATCAATATTCATTGGGGACACAATCAAATAAAGCATGTCAAAATTTATTGCATTAATCACTGAAATATACTAAAGATCAGTCGGCTTATAGTACGAATTTATATATATGCATATGTTTTTTGTCGTGTGTACATTTATTCTCACTCAGTCAGGCATGAATTAAGTTTTTCTAATTCTATAATTTGTTTCAATTCACACCTTAGCCCAATAAATGACATCATCTCTGGAGTTAATAACTAAACAAATAAGTACATATTAGGCCGGGTCGATTTGTGGGGAGACAAAAAAATCGCCCATTGCTCTGTGAAAATCATATTCCAGGAATCAAAATAAGAAACTTTGCCGAAGGAATCATACCTCTAAAACGAATTCTGATTTCCCCCCCCTTTGGGTCGTAGGGGCAAATTTTGAAAAATCCCACTTTGAAATGCCTATGTTTTTTTCTTTTCGGAGTTTATTTTTCTCTTTAGAAATTTATTTAGGCAGAACATATGTAAATGAAAAAATGAATTTAACTTAGTAATAGAAAAGAAATTAAAAAAAATTATTTAGTTAGTGTTTTTACAACCCCCTTTTAAAACCAAGGCATCACTGTGATGCGTTTGCATGTCGTAAACATAGTTGTGTGGATTTTTTATTCAACCGTTTTAAAAAATGAAGGTATCACTGTGACACAATTGCAGATCGTAAAATTGCTTGTGTTGTTTTTTTTAAGCCACCACAAGACACAGCAGGTAGAATTGAAATTGACCCCTACCCAAAAGTTCGACCCAAAGGGGGACATCAGAATTCGTTTTAGAAGTATGGTTTCCTTCGGCAAAGTTTCTTATTTTGATCCCTAGAATACGATTTTTCACAGAGCAATGAACGATTTTTAAATCGACCCGCCCATAGTACATATATACATACATACAAAAACAGTCAAAGTGTTGCTCGCCATTCTTCTATCTACTTCAAGAATGATTTTAGGTTTAAAAAGAATACATTTTTATTTGCATTCTACGCAAATATGTATATACATATATATATATGTATGAATACATTTTACATTTATACTAGGGTGGGCCCTAAAGATTTTCCTAAAAATTTCAAACTTTTCACGAGGACGATTGCAGAAACTTTTTGGCTATGGAATTTTACTTAACTCTTTCACGCATATGGGACACCTGTGTCGCAAAAATATTTTATTGGCGCTTAACTGTTTAAACGGTTAAGGCCGTCCAACAAGGTGCGCCAGTCGTTCGTTCTCTCTGCCAACCGCCTCCTATTTGGTCACACCAAGGGGGTTTTAAATCGTTTTCCACCTGTATACATAAATATTACTAAATTATCATAAAAAAAAATTTAGAGAAATAGTTATATATATATACATAAAATTCATATTACTCGAATATCTAAATCAGGGCCTTGGAATATCTTTACAGCTGCTTACTGCTAAAAGCATCTGCCAAGCATAGCAAGGCACCACTAAAAGTTAAGGTATTGGGATTAAAATTTTTGATTTCTATAATTTGTTTGAGAATAAATTTAGCGAGATTCCCGAAACTCAAAATACACATCAGTCTTGGAAGCCTCTCGACATTCAATTTAACGCTGAATTGAAATTCTGGCGCTTTTTTAGACTACAATCGAAAACTTACAAAAAAACCACAAGTAAAAAGATCAGAGTGCAATGAAGTTACTAAATTGACTGCCAACTTTACGAGTATTTCAAGATTCGATAATCTCGAGGGAAGTCGAGATCTCGATTTATCGGTTCGCGAAATTCCCCCTTCCCCCAGGTCTGTGTTTGATTTTACTATTTTGTCCTTTTATGCGTTTTGATAACTTTTCACGTCTTCGTCAATTATTTGAAATCGAAAGTAAGTAATAATATTCCTTTTATGTTTTATGTACAAACAAAAAAGAATCCTTGATAAAGATTTGAAAAACAACGAAACGCGGAGAAGTAGAGAAAAAGCGCCGTAATGAAAAAATACTTGAATACAAAATTCATTTATAGTAATCTAAATAATCTTGAAGTGAAAACAGAACCGAACAGATCATGAACTGGATGTAAATTCAAAAAATGTGCATTGTAGTTAAAAAGAAAATAAAAAAGTTAGCGAAAAATAATACTATGTTGAAGATGTTAAATGAACTACTCCGTGAAGACCTCGCATATAATGAATGAGTCCACAGTGTTCAGAAATTTGCCCAACGACCAAAATGAAAACCCCTTTCAGACGCCAGGACCTACACATATTATAAAATAGCGCCGTCCTTTTTCAAATACTAGAAGCTTTTTAGGTCCTATGGTACTTGCTGCTTCTAGATCCGATAGCTGAGCACAAGACGTGCTCGATCTTTTTTCTTCGTCTTACCTGCACTTCTACACCTTGTATCACTGACAAGGCCTAGCTTAAAAGCATGTGACGCCAGAAGGCAGTGTCCAGTCAGAATACCCATCTCTCTTTTTAAACGGTTTTATTTAGCTTGACTGTGTAGCGTTGTTTACGAATTTTGTAATTGAAACTTAAGTAACTTTCCGATAACCTACAAGCTTGTAGCTTGGAATATAGTTCAGAACCCGATGATGTTAATGCAATAAAAAGAAAAAAAAACTCCGCTAGGTGACGCATGGATCGAGATATTAAAAAAAATAGTATTTGTGGTCCGATTTGGCTCATATGTGGAAACACAGTATAGAAAGCGATCTAAGAAAAAAAATCGCCGCCAGGTGGCGAAAGGATCTATGTCGATTTGGCTCATTGAACAAATATTACATACAGTAAGTATAAGGTCAAATTTTGTAAGTGAAATTTAAGAAACAATTCAATTCCCACTAGAAGTGGCGTCAAAATACTTTGGGGCACATAACTTAAAATATTTGAAGTGAAATTCAAGTAAATAAGATAATTAAAAAATTGTCTTAAGTTAAACGGTTTTATTGAAAGCAATACTTATATTAAGTAATAATAATACTAAAAATTAGAAAATAATTAGGTGGGTCCTAGGTACTAGTCATCACACTCGTCATCAATCCCACTGTTATTGTAAGTATTGTTTTCAATAAAACCGTTTAAAAAAATTTTTTTTAAATTATTTTATTAATGATAAGAGAAAACTTTGTTTGTCTTAGGTTGTAAGATCTGCACATCATCTTCGACACTTTGCAGCCACGCGCTCGGTTCCACGCCTTTCCTGCTTGATCGAGATAGCCTAAAAAGACTAACAAAAATGATCTGATCCACCCTAATACATAAATACATACAAACAAATTATATTAATAAACCATTTTAATGATATGAATGCGAAATTAAATCGAATAAGAGGAGATTTCGTATAAGTGAACCAGTTTTATGTGCTTTCCCCAAAGCAGATACTAACAGAAACATTCTGAATATTTCCGGCAATTTGTAGTCGTGGCACGTCGAGCAATGCCATGTTTATTACACATACGTACGTATTTTTAATAAAACATATACTACGCCTTAATAAAACACTTGAAAAAACTAACAGCTCGTTAACTTTGGTTTTGAGACATGCCGGCTTAGGTCGTGTGCCATCTTCAGTGTCGTTCCTTTGAAAAATTAACAAAGCAAACTTAATCACTAAAAATTCTTTCAGTACTTATGGCAGAGCCCATCAAGTCTCTACGTTTTCTGTACAAAGTGTTTTTTGAGTTAATCGCTATTTACATTGCGATACAGCAAGAGTCTTAAATATGGATTTCAATAAACCCATATACCAGGGTTTCATTTATCAGTTACCTACTTAATCTGCGGCCGCCGTGGTGTGATGGTAGCGTGCTACGCTTACCACCCCGGAGATCCTGGGTTTACGACCCGGGCAAAGCTACATCAAAAATTTTGGAAACAAGTTTTTTCAATTAGAAGAAAATTTTTCTAAGCGGGGTCGCCCCGCGGCAGTGTTTGGCAAGCACTCCGAGTGTATTTCTGCCATGAAAAGCTCTCAGTGAAAACTCATCTGCCTTGCAGATGCCGTTCGGAGTCGCATAAAACAAGTAGGTCCCATCCAGCCAATTTGTAGGAAAAAATAAGGGGAGCACGACGCAAATTGGAAGAGAAGCTCGGCCTTAAATCTCTTCGGAGGTTATCGCGCCTTACATTATTTACTTAATCCAAAGTGACACTTGTTGCAAAATGTAACTCTTCCTAAAGTTTTCGGTTTTGGCATTATTTTTGATATAAACGCTGATCGCCACAGTCAGATTGGAAACATTTGTTTTAATGCATCAATTTTATAGCAGTATGAATTCCATAACTGCTAAGACCAGGATTATGTTGATCTGATCATTAATCCCACTATTTTCACTTCCTTTTAAAATTTAGTCAAGGGAGAACTTAAGAAGATGGTGATATGAGTGTTATATGCTGTAGTTCGATTAGAATACCGAACAATTGGCGACAAAAATAGAATATTTTTCAGTATAACAATAAAGACTTAACATTTGTCCTAGAATTTGGCCCAAGCTCCGTAGAAGGGCTGGTTTCGATACTTTCTATCACTAATTACACTAATTAAGTTGAGCTACTTGAAACTTCAAGTGTAAATTAGTTTAAGTGGCATTAATTTACGTGACATAATTAATTTCAGAGGTATTATGAAGATTTTTATAACAAGATTGTACCAATAACTGTCTGCTTTATTACGAAGAAGTGGTAAAAATTACATGTAATTTATGTTTTATCACTTTTGTGGGCTTTTATCCAGACAGCACATTTGCAATCAGCGATCTCAATCGATCAATCATCTCGAGTTTTTATTATTTATTTTAAAATGCTTCCAATTAATTTTCACAAAAGAATTTGCGATATTGATTAAGATAACCATTAAAAGAAAGCGTCCAAGCTATCAGAAGTTTCGGCACTTATTCTCGTTTATTACAAGCTATCAATTAACTTGATCCACCCTGATAACTGTGCAAATATTGCTAAGTTTTTATGTCATGTTACTAAGTAAAAATGGCATTTGATTGCTTATCGAGAGTCAAGGGAAAAAAGAATTGGCGTTGGTATATATTATCGAACTTCTATAAAATACATACATTCATATATATTATATGAAAAAAGACAGAGAATTTTTAATACGGAATTTTTAATAAGAAATATTGGGTGGATACAAATTTTTTTGTTGATTGGAATTTCGGTTTGAGTAGTCAATATTCAACAAGTAAGGAAGGTTAAGTTCGGGTGTAACCGAACATTACATACTCAGTTGAGAGCTATGGTGACAACATAAGGGAAAATAACCATGTAGGAAAATGAACCGAGGGAAACCCTGAAATGTGTTTGTATGACATGTGTATCAAATGAAAGGCATTTAAAGAGTATTTTATGAGTGAGTGGGCCATAGTTCTATAGGTGGACGCCATTTAGTGATATAGCCATAAGGGTGGATCAGGGTTGACTCTAGAATGCGTTTGTACGATATGGGTATCAAATGAAAGGTGTTAATGAGTATTTTAAAAGGGAGTAATCCTTAGTTCCATAGGTAGACGCCGTTTCGAGATATCGCCATAAAGGTGGACCAGGTGTGACCCTAGAATGCGTTTGTACAATATGGGTATCAAACGAAAGGTGTTAACGAGTATTTTAAAAGGGAGTAATCCTTAGTTCCATAGGTGGACGCCGTTTCGAGATATCACCATAAAGGTGGAACAGGGGTGACCCTAGAATTTGTTTGTACAATATGGGTATCAAAAGAAAGGTGTTAATGAGTATTTTAAAAGGGAGTGATGCTAAGTTCCACAGGTGGACGCCGTTTCGAGATATCGCCATAAAGGTGGACCAGGTGTGACCCTAGAATTTGTTTGTACGATATGGGTATCAAATTAAAGGTATTAATGAGGGTTTTAAAAGAGAGTGGTGGTAGTTGTATAAGTGGTGTTTGAGATATAGCCATAAAGGTGGATCAGGTTGACTCTAGAATGTGTTTGTACGATATGGGTATCAAATGAAAGGTGTTAATGAGTATTTTAAAAGGGAGTAATCCTTAGTTCCATAGGTGGACGCCGTTTCGAGATACCGCCATAAAGGTGGACCAGGGGTACCCTAGAATTTGTTTGTACAATATGGGTATCAAAAGAAAGGTGTTAATGATTATTTTAAAAGCGAGTGATGCTTAGTTCCACAGGTGGACGCCGTTTCGAGATATCACCATAAAGGTGGACCAGGTGTGACCCTAGAATTTGTTTGTACGATATGGGTATCAAATTAAAGGTATTAAGGAGGGTTTTAAAACGGAGTGGTGGTAGTTGTATAGGTGGTCGCCTTTTCGAGATATCGCCATAAAGGTGGACCAGGGGTGACTCTAGAATGCGTTTGTACGATATGGGTATCAAATGAAAGGTGTTAAAGAGTATTTTATGAGGGAGTGGACCATAGTTCTATAGGTGGACGCCATTTAGTGATATAGCCATAAGGGTGGACCAGGGGTGACCCTAGAATTTGTTTGTACAATATGGGTATCAAAAGAAAGGTGTTAATGAGTATTTTAAAAGGGAGTGGGCCTTAGTTCTATAGGTGGACGCCGTTTCGAAATATCGCCATAAAGGTGGACCAGGGTGACTCTAGAATGTGTTTGTACGATATGGGTATCAAATTAAAGGTATTAATGAGAGTTTTAAAAGGGAGTGGTGGTAGTTGTATATGTGAAGGCGTTTCCAGATCGCGACCAAAATGTGGGCCAGGGTGACACAGAACATCATCTGTTGGATACCGCTAATTTACATATGTAATACCTGCCAAGATTTTAAGGGTTTTTTATTTCGCCCTGCGGAACTTTTTCATTTTCTTCTACTTAATATGGTAGGTGTCACAACCATTTTATAAAGTTTTTTCTAAAGTTATATTTTCGTGTCAATAAACCAATCCAATTACCTCACCATGTTTCATCCCTTTTTCGTATTTGGTATAGAATTATGGCATTTTTTTCATTTTTCGTAATTTTCGATATCGAAAAAGTGGGCGTGGTCATTGTCGGATTTCGTTCATTTTTCATACCAAAATAAAGTGAGTTCAAGTAAGTACGTGAACTAAGTTCATTAAAGATATGTCGATTTTTGCTCAAGTTATCGTGTTAACGGCCATGCGGAAGGACAGACGAACGACTGTGTATAAAAACTGGGCGTGGCATAAACCGATTTCGCCCGTTTTTCACAGAAAACAGTTAACATCATATAATCTATGCCCCTACCAAATTTCAAAAGGATTGGTTAATTTTTGTTCGACTTATGGCGTTAAAAGTATCCTAGACAAATTAAATGAAAAAGGGCGGAGCCACGCCCATTTTGAAATTTTCTTTTATTTTTGTATTTTGTTGCACCATGTCATTACTGGAGTTGAATGTCGACATAATTTACTTATATACTGTAAAGATATAAATTTTTTTGTTAAAATTTTACTTAAAAAAAATTTTTTTTAAAGTGGGCGTGGTCCTTCTCCGATTTTGCTAATTTTTATTAGGCGTACATATAGTAATAGGAGTAACGTCCCTGCCAAATTTCATCATGATATCTTCAACGACTGACAAATTACAGCTTGCAAAAGTTTTTAAATTACCTTCTTTTAAAAGTGGGCGGTGACACGCCCATTGTCCAAAATTTACTAATTTTCTATTCTGCGTCATAAATTCAACTCATCTACCAAGGTTCGTCGCTTTATCTGTCTTTGGTAATGAATTATCGCACTTTTTCGGTTTACGAAATTTTCGATATCGAAAAAGTGGGCGTGGTTATAGTCCGATATCGTTCATTTTAAAAAGCGATCTGAGATGAGTGCTCAGGAACCTACGTACCAAATTTCATCAAGTTACCTCAAAATTTACTCAAGTTATCGTGTTAACGGACGGACGGACGGACGGACGGACGGACGGACGGACGGACGGACATGGCTCAATCAAATTTTTTTTCGATCTGATTATTTTGATATATGGAAGTCTATATCTATCTCGATTCCTTTATATATGTACAACCAACCGTTATCCAATCAAACTTAATATCCTCTGTGAGCTCTGCTCAACTGAGTATAAAAATCTAGGAGCCAGCGGAATCAGAATATACAAGTGAGTGTTATACCAATTTCACACTGAGAGTAAATGAAATAGTTAGTCAAGTTTTCTATGTTAAAGCTCTTATTGAACTCAATTTTCCATATAAATAACGAATTCTTAATTACATATGTCATTATTGCCTAATTGTATGTCTAATGGAGTAAAAAATCTAGTCGAGTATGCTTGGTGTTTCGGATTTCATTGTTAATATAACAACCCGCTGGCTTGGTAAGCAAATGTGCTAAATTCACTTTTTATGAAAATTGAGATTTGAATGCAGTTAGGTTGCAAAACTAAAAATACAAAAAGAAAGCTACTATAATGTAATTTTGCTACGTCCACTTGAAAGCAACTTAGTACTCAATACGATTTTTGATTTTCGCTTCAATTAACAATACTGCTGACTCAACTTTTTATATATTGCCCTGCTCTTAAGGATGAACAGACTACCTGGTTCCGTATATGCGCTTCGAAGGGGCTCGTAGAGCTACGATAGAGGTGGATGGTGGCCACAATAGTGCTCAAATGGCGGGCGAGGCGATACACATCTACACCGATGGTTCCAAAGTAGTGAAAGGAGTAAGTAGTATTTGCGGTATACTCTGCTAATCCGAAAATAAAGAGTTGGTGGTTACAAGCTGCCAAAAAAACGCGAGATAAGAAGAACTTTATCAACTAAAAGTCTAGAGAAATGGAATAAAAATTTCGCTTGCGGGGTTCTATTCCAATTACGGTCTCATTTTATTGAAATTTGGATATATGAAATAAGAAGAACATATTCAACTAAGCGTGTAGCCCATTTTGCGGAAGTCTTTTTGTTTTTGTGCTGATCTTAAATTGATGTATGATCATTGAAGTGGTCATAAGGTAAATTGATCTTATAGCCATTTGCAGTGGTTATAACGTTATGTCTTAAGAGGCGACTAAAATACCAAATTGATTCAAGCGGTTGTGTAGCGCAATATACTGCTTCTAAAACCCAATTTTTAACCTCCCTACCCGTGGCAAATCTTGCTGCTTTAACAGCCGAGGCTCTGCCGACCCCAAGTTCGTCATGGATCTAGGGTGTGGGAGGGCGGTATGGCCTTGGAGGTTTCATGTGGTCATACTAAATCGTTCCCGATATGGTCGGGCTAGTACCTTCGGCGAGTGTCCTTATCGCTACAGAAACAACCGTTTGGCCGTTGACCTTATGTCACCCTCCCTTTTACTTTTTTCTGTTTCGTTTTTATACTCAGCGTGCTTTGCACACAGAGTATATTAACTATGATTGGATAACGGTTGGTTGTACAGGTATAAAGGAATCGAGATAGATATAGACTTCCATATATTAAAATCATATGGAAAAAAAATTTGATTGAGCCTTGTCCGTCCCCCCGTGCGTCCGTCCATCCGTCCGTTAACACGATAACTTGAGTAAATATTGAGATATCTGATATCTTCACCAAATTTGGTACACGAGCTTATCTGGACCCATATTAGATTGGTATTGAAAATGAGCGAAATCGGATGGTAACCACGCCCACTTTATATATATATAACATTTTGCAAAACACAAAAAACTTGAATATTTAGTAAATAATACACCTAGAATGTTGAAATTTGACGTGTGGACTGACATTAAGACTCTTGATAAAAATATGAAAAAAAAATTTTAAAATGGGCGTGTCACCGCCCACTTGTGATAAAACCAATTTTACAAATATTATTAATCGTAAATCAAAAATCGTTAAACCTATCGTAACAAAAATCGGTAGAGAGGTTACCTTTATTACAGGGAATGCTTTGAAGAAAAATTAGCGAAATCGGTTAGGGACCACACCGACTTTTTTATAAAAGATTTTTGGAAGGGTCATGGACGAATAAAATAAGTTATATCTTTGCAAAAAAGTGCTTTATATCAATGGCATTTCATTTCCCAAGTGAATTTATAGCAGTAAATAGGAAAAACTTCAAATTTTAAAAAATGGGCGTGGCACCGCCCATTTTATGACTAAGAAAGTGTCTATGTTTCGGGAGCCATAACTCGAAGAAATATTAACGGATCGTAATAAAATTGGGGTACATAAATTTTCCCTATAGCAGAAAATATTTCTAGTAAAAATGGACGGGATCGGTTAAAGACCACGGCAACTTAGATATAAAACAAGTTTAAAAGGATCGTAGACTAGAATAATAGCTATAACTTAGCAAAATATAGTTTGGATCAATGATGTTTCACTTATCAAGTTTTATTGTAAGAGAAAATGGGGAGACATTTTTTTTAAACGGGCGGTGCTACGTTTTATGTAGAAAAGTAATTTATCTGAAATGAAATGTACAATTGAAGCTCACGCTGAGTATATACATAACGTTCGGCTACACCCGAACTTAGACACCTTTACTTGTTACAAATGAGCTTATAACTTCTTCATTTATACACTCTTAAAATAAGGGCTTCATTATAGTTGGGCGTTCATTCAGAAAGATATATGGACTTCCACAAAGCCGAAGACACTTTCCTCTTTAATTTTGTGTTTGGGACTACAGTTAAAGTTGACTAAATTATAACCCTGATACTTTATCAATAGGCCTATAAAACGAAAACAATTTGTATGTGATATTTTTGACCTTGGTACTTATTACCGGCCGCCGTGGTGTGGAGGAGGGTGCTCCGCCTACCACACCGAAAATGCTGGGTTCAACTCCCGAGGAAAGAAACATGAAAAATTTAGAAACATGTTTTTTTCAATTAGAAAAAGGTTTTTCTAAGCGGAGTCGCCGCCCGGCATTGATTTGGCAAACACTCCAATTCAGTGAAAACTTATCTGTTTTGCAGGTGCGGTTTGGAGTCGGCGTTAAACTTGTAAGTCCCGTTCCGCCAATTTGTAGGAAAAATTCAAAAGGAGCACGACTCAAATTGGATGGGAACCTTGGCCTAAATTCTCTCCACAGCTGTTTCGTGCCCTTTATTTATAATTATTTATTTGCTTACTACCGTTTGAAGGGATGAGACTGGAAAAAATCGGAAATATGATTTATAAGGACCAACCTAATATACACATTTACCATTGCGATAAAATTTTCATATCGCATAGCATGAAAAGTTTATTATCATTGGATTTAACGCTTGAATGAATGACTAATTTGCATTTTGATTGATTGCCGCCACTGTGCTAGAGCCACTGAACTGGCACCGATGTAATATAATCGCCTGCTTTTGAATGATGCAATATCGTTCATATACGTACTATTCCACTAGGGTGCATCACCAAACAATTATGTATGCGTTTTCTCCACAAATATGACAATTATACTTTTTTCTATACCGACATTTCATTCAATTAAATGAATTTCTTTACAAACAAAAGCACATATCACCTGAAAAGACGAGTACCGCTACGTTTACGTAACATTTATTTTTATAATTTGGAATAAATAAGCGTGCTAACAACTCTAAAAATAAGATAAATGATTTAGCTGCCAGTTCGAGTCTCAAATTCTTTTTAAAGTAACCCTTACCTAGGGACTTGGCTAAAATCTTGATTTCAAAATCATGTCACTAACATTTTTTTCTATAAACGGCTGTGATATAATTTTTTGAAACAAATCTTGACGTACAGCATTCCGTATTCTGATGAAGCTATGAGAACGGGCGTTTTGAAAAAAAAGTGTGTACTTATGTACACGCGTGAGAAGTTATATTTCTTGGGGATCATTCAACTAGGCAAAGTGCTATCTATATACCAAATGTCCGGCAAATCGAACAATGAATAAAATTTGTTCGAATAGATTGATCCCTGGTCCACTTCCCCGAAAGAAAGTACCGTAAATACTAATCTAGGCAAAAGGCTATATAAATACCAACTTTGAGGCAAATCGAATCATGAATAGAAATTGTTCGAATAGATCGGTCCCTGGTCCACTTCCCAGAAGGAAAGTACCATAAATACTAATCTCGGCAAAGGGATGCCTATATGAGAAATTTCAGGTAAATCGAGCAGGGAATAGATTTGATTCGAAAAGATCGGTCCCTGGTCCACTTCTCGGGAAGGAACTTCAAAGGAACACTTTCCGGATCGTTGTAAACACTTGAATAAAATCGGCAGAAGCTGCATATAAACATACATATGTATATACATCCTTCTTTATATATATAGATATATCAAATCTTCTTAATGCACAAACAATAGCATATATGTACATATGTACATACATACAAACTTACTTTAGTTTAAGAATTTTAACAAGCTAAAAATGTTTTACGAAAAGTATATTTTTCAAGAGATGTGTGCATTCTTAACCATTAACAGCATTAATGTCCGGTTTTTCAGTGCGAGTTCAAACTCCAGTTAAAGTTGTCTATAGTTTTAAACCTGCCACTTCGGCCGCTTAGGCTGAGAAGAGCAGCAAAATTTTATGTTATCGAACAAAGTAGCAAGGTTAAACTTTGAGTTTAAACTCACACTGAAAAAACCCGGCTAACACGCATAAATATGCATGTATGTATGTATCTCAAATTGATATGAGATGCAAATGCAGACGTACATACCTACATACATACTATAAATGCACTCCTGAAGTTAAATAGCGCCAGCGAATTCTGCATTTTTTTCGAATAAGTACATACAGCAATACACATTAGTGTGGGGATTTGTATGGACGAAAGTTAACCGATATCGCGCCATCGATTTTTCGATAGGATTTGGGCTCAGGAAAAAAAAGTTCCACTACACATACCAAAAAAAATAGTTTTCGAGCCTGCGTAATTTCTTTTTTTTTACTTTTTTTCGACTGATTTTTAAGGTTTTTTTCATGACCTACTAAAAAAATGTTCATATATTTTACAATATTTTTTATTTATTTTTTTTCAAAAAACTGTTATCGCCAACGTTTTTAGCGAACATTTTTGGGTCGCACAGGGTATATATGAAAATTTTACAATCAAATGAAAATTTTTTTAGGTGGTCATGAAAAAAACCAAGTCGAAAAAAGTCAAAAAATTTAATTTCGCAGGCTCGAAAATTATTTTTTTGGGTATGCGAACTTTTTTTTTCCTGAGCCTAAATCCTATCAAAAAATCGATGGCGCGATATCGATTAATAAATCGGCCCAGTCTAATATACATACATCCCACTCAAAGCATCCCATACAATTAATAGTGAACAAACACACAGGTATTGCATTTTAAATCTGTGACTTTACGTCACATTTTTTAAAATTTCACTCTCGTAATTTTTTCATAACTCGCCTTAAGAAGTATAACTTCAAAATGTTATTAAGTGGTGTGTTGTTCAAAGAAATATCGATATATGTCGTTTTGCGAAAGTAAACCGGTTAGTTAAAGCCTAATTTCAATTTGAAGTGAATTTGTGTGAAACCCTTAAGCTTCAACTCCACTATCATCCCAAGTTGGAGCTGTTTAAATTTGGCTTGGTTCATTTTATTAGTGGATACCTTAAAATTCACTAAAACAAGTAAGGAAGGCTAAGTTCGGGTGTAACCGAACATTACATACTCAGCTGAGAGCTTTGGAGACAAAATAAGGGAAAATCACCATTTAGCAAAATGAACCTAGGGTAACCCTGGAATGTGTTTGTATGACATGTGTTTCAAATGAAAGGTGTTAGTGATTATTTAAAACGTAGTGGGCCTTAGTTCTATAGGTGGACGCCTTTTCGAGATATCGCAATAAGGGTGGACCAGGGGTGACTCTAGAATGTGTTTGTACGATATGGGTATCAAATTAAAAGTATTAATGAGGGTTTTAAAACGGGAGTAGCTCTTAGTTGTATATGTGAAGGCGTTTTCGAGATATCGAGCAAAATGTGGACCAGGGTGACTACGAAAAGTATTCCTGCCAAGATTCCAAGGGCTTTTGATTTCGCCCTGCAGAACTTTTTCATTTTCTTCTACTTAATATGGAAGGTGTCACACCCATTTTGCAAAGTTTTTTTCTAAAGTTATATTTTGCGTCAATAAACCAATCCAATTACCATGTTTCATCTCTTTTTTGGCATTTGGTATAGAATTATGGCATATTTTTCATTTTTCGTAATTTTCGATATCGAAAAAGTGGGCGTGGTCATAGTCGGATTTCGGCCATTTTTATACCTATACAAAGTGAGTTCAGATGACTACGTGAACTAAGCTTAGTTAAGATATATGGTTTTTTGCGCAAGTTATCGTGTTAACGGCCGAGCGGAAGGACAGACGGTCGACTGTGTATAAAAACTGGGCGTGGCTTCAACCGATTTCGCCCATTTTCACAGAAAACAGTTATCGTCATAGAATCTATGTCCCCTACCAAATTTCACAAGGATGGTAAATTTTTGTTCGACTTATGGCATTAAAAGTATTCTAGACGAATTACATGAAAAAGGGCGGAGTTACGCCCATTTTGAAATTTTCTTTATCTTTGTATTTTGTTGCACCATATCATTACTGGAGTCGAACGTTGACATAATTTACTTTTATACTGTAAAGATATTAAATTTTTGTTAAAATTTTGACTTAAAAAAAATTTTTTTAAAAGTGGGCGTGTTCGTCATCCGATTTCGCTAATTTTTATTTAGCACACATATAGTAATAGGAGTAACGTGCCTACCAAATTTCATCATGACATCTTCAACGACTGCCAAATTACAGCTCGCAAAACTTTTAAATTACCTTCTTTTAAAAGTGGGCGGTGCCACGCCCATTGTCCAAAATTTTTCTAATTTTCTATTTTGGTCATAAGTTCAACGCACCTACCAAGTTTCATCGCTTTATCCGTCTTTGGTAATGAATTATCGCACTTTTTCGGTTTTTCGAAATTTTCGATATCGAAAAAGTGGGAGTGGTTGTAGTCCGATTTGGGTCATTTTAAATAGCGATTTGAGATGAGCGCCCAGAAACCTACATACCAAATTTCATCAAGATACCTCAAAATTTACTCAAGTTATCGTGTTTACAGACGGACGGACAGCGGCGGACGGACATGGCTAAATGAATTTCTTTTTTCACCCAGATCATTTTGATATATAGAAGTCTATATCTATCTCGATTAGTTTATGCCGTTACGGATTACCGTTATGCGAACAAAGTTAATATACTCTGTGAGCTCTGCTCAGCTGAGTATAAAAATGAACAGACTTTTATTTTGTATAGAGGGCGAGCCATTGTAATAAACGCATATATTTTGAGCAACTTGTATAAACAACAAGCAATATCAAACTAAAAGCAATACAATTCGAATATTTTTAATACATAAGTCAAATGATAATAAACTACATACATAACTCCAAACGCAATGCAAATTAAACTCAATTAAATAAATTGAGAGCTTAAGAAGTATTGAAAAATGTAGCAAGTCAAGCTGAATAGAGAAAAAAAAAGAAAAAGTTAGATAAACGAACATTTTCTGTATTAATTAAGCTTCAGATGTATCCTTTTTGTAAATTAAGAATTGGGCCCACTGCTCCTCGAATTTATACTCACTGTAAAATTATGATTATTTCTATGAGATGCACCATAATCTCACATTAAGATATGTATCTAAATTTGGATAGTAAAGAATTTTCTATAACAATAAGGTAACGAAAAGGCCGATGAGTTGGCAAAGGAGGGTGCACACTGGCTCAATCGACAAGAGACGTCCCAATCGGTTTGGGAGAAATTAAAAGAACACAGGAGTTGCATATGATGCATCAGGCAGGAAAGGCGTGTACAAAAATGCGGGCTGCAAAAATTTCTAAGATCATGTGCAAAGCCTACGATATTAGACACACAAATTGGCTCATATCTCTGAAGAGAAGACTTGATGGGCATAGGTACTAACTGGACACTGCCTTCTGGCATCACATGCAGGAAGAAACGGATGAGCACGCTCTGTGTTCGTGTCCTGTGCTCGCCGTATTAAGGCTCCAGCTATTAGAGGCGGCAGAGTTGCCAGATCTCGAGGCAGCAATTAAGCTAGGTCTTACATAACTTCTGGTATTTGCCAAGAGGACGCAGTTCTTCTATAACATAAGTTCTGGTACTTCTTTGGAGTTCTTTCGTTTGGTCGTCAAACGAGTTCTGGTAACTTATGGACATACCCAGTCTATATGAGGTCTTTATTGAACGGCCAGTTCAACCTAACCTAACCCATAACAATAATAATAATATCTATAAGGTACATACATGCTTATATATGTGTGCGTATAAATATATATATATTTATACTCAGCTGAGCAGAGCTCACAGAGTATATTAGCTTTGTTCGCATAACGGTAATCCGTAACGGCATAAACTAATCGAGATAGATATAGACTTCTATATATCAAAATGATCTGGGTGAAAAAAGAAATTCATTTAGCCATGTCCGTCGTCGTCCGTCGTCCGTCCGTCTGTAAACACGATAACTTGAGTAAATTTTGAGGTATCTTGATGAAATTTGGTATGTAGGTTCCTGGGCACTCGTCTCAGATCGCTGTTTAAAATGAACGAAATCGGACTACAACCACGCCCACTTTTTCGATTCGAAAATTTCGAAAAACCGAAAAAGTGCGATAATTCATTACCAAAGATGGATAAAGCGATGAAACTTGGTAGGTGCGTTGAACTTATGACGCAAAATAGAAAATTAGAAAAATTTTGGACAATGGGCGTGGCACCGCCCACTTTTAAAAGAAGGTAATTTAAAAGTTTTGCAAGCTGTCATTTGGCAGTCGTTGAAGATATCATGATGAAATTTGGTAAGCACGTTACTCCTATTACTATATGTGTGCTAAATAAAAATTAGCGAAATCGGATGACGAACACGCCCACTTTTAAAAAAATTTTTTTTAAGTCAAATTTTAACAAAAAATTTAATATCTTTACAGTATAAAGTAAAATTATGTCAACATTCGACTCCAGTAATGATATGGTGCAACAAAATACAAAGATAAAAGAAAATTTCAAAATGGGCGTAACTCCGCCCCTTTTCATTTAATTCGTCTAGAATACTTTTAATGCCATAAGTCGAACAAAAATTTACCAATCCTTGTGAAATTTGGTAGGGACATAGATTCTATGACGATAACTGTTTTCTGTGAAAATGGGCGAAATCGGTTGAAGCCACGCCCAGTTTTTATACACAGTCGACCGTCTGTCCTTCCGCTCGGCCGTTAACACGATAACTTGCGCAAAAAATCGATATATCTTACTAAACTTAGTTCACGTACTTATCTGAACTCACTTTTACTTGGTATAAAAATATGGCCGAAATCCGACTATGACCACGCCCACTTTTTCGATATCGAAAATTACGAAAAATGAAAAAAAATGCCATAATTCTATACCAAATATGAAAAAAGAGATGAAACATGGTAATTGGATTGGTTTATTGACGCAAAATATAACTTTAGAAAAAACTTTGTAAAATGGGTGTGACACCTACCATATTAAGTAGAAGAAAATGAAAAAGTTCTGCAGGGCGAAATCAAAAGCCCTTGGAATCTTGGCAGGAATACTGTTCGTGGTATGACATATATAAATAAATTAGCGGTACCCGACAGAAGATGTTCTGGGTCACCCTGGTCCACATTTTGGTCGATATCTCGAAAACGCCTTCACATATACAACTAAGGGCTACTCCCTTTTAAAACCCTCATTAATACTTTACTGATACCCATATCGTACAAACACATCTAGGTCACCCCTGCGTCCACCCTTATGCGCTATACTCAGAAAAGGCGTCCACCTATCTATGAACTAAGGCCCACTACGTTTAAATAATCACTACCTTCATTTGAAAACACTGCCATACAAAACACATTCCGGGTTACCCTAGGGTCTATGTGGCTAAATGGTGATTTTCCCTTATTTGTCTCCAAAGCTCTCAGCTGAGTATGTAATGTTCGGTTACACCCGACCTAGACCTTCTTACTTATTGTTTTGTTTATAAACCTACCTACCTATCTAAAAATATACATATAAAGCTAATAATTTTTCAAGTTCAAAACAAAATTGTGCTGTGTTAAAACTTATAAACGTTCTTTGATTAATTGCTATTGAGTTGCGTGCTTAATAAATCATCAAGTTAGTTTTATGCCTAGAAATGTTTTTAATGTTACTATAGTAGGTTATTTTTTCAGTATCATGCTTCTTACTTTGTGTATGTAAATTAGTTGGACTTTTGCTCTTTTGTTGATGTTACGAAGTATGTATGTATGCATATAGGGTGTTCTTATAGTAATATGGAGTCAAATGAAGAGCCTTATTCTCTATTCGAGACGAACGTTCGTCTTTTCGCGCCTCAGCGGCCGCAAATCGTTCGTGTGTATTTGTACTACTGTTTAACGGTGGCAACAACATATTAATTGACAATTGCTTTCGACTTCCTGTGTTGCATAATTAGAACGTTAAGACCGAACGGAAATGATAGCGAATACATTGCTAGACGAAATCGTTTTGGAGGCGAATCGTTCGCCTGAGCTATCGTTCGCATTACATAATGAAGCCTAAGTTACTATATGGAGAGTTTTTTTTTTTTTTTCATTGGCTATATAAAGTATAAGTTTTGGTGCCGATTTGGAACGTGTTATGATATGTTACATGGTTTTAGGGTGGTTTCTATAAAGGGGTTGAAAACTAATATTGCTATATGAAAATTTTTTTTTGAATTTTCAATGGCGATATCAAATATAAGTTCTGTGCTGATTGGGGGGAAATCGGCTTAGCGAAAGCGAGTTGAGATTACTCTATACTCAATAGATTAAAATCTTAACTTTAGCCACTGTGGTCAACAAACTTACCATTCGGGACAACCTTATTTTGTAATAGAGCCAACTATATTTAGATTTGGGGTAATAAAAAAACAAAAAAGATTTGTATTAAAACTTTTTTTGAACTTTTTTTCCCTGTGCGTTATATTCTTTATTGTGTCGGCTACTCATGTAAATTTTTATGTTTAGTAGTTATTGTTTTCGGTCTCATATAAGTAATATAAGAGGTCTTATATACTGTTGCAAAATCAGACATGGGTCCTTATGTAGATAATTCTAAATATATTATTACAATCTTTCTTAATGATGTTTCGTACAGTTGTTATGTTGCTGCCTAATGCTAGCACGTAGGCTATTTATGTCATCAATGGGCCCCTATCTTTAAGTAAAACTAATTTTACTTTCGTATACTGTTATCTTTATTTAGTTAGTTTTGAAAAAAAGGGTATCCC
>JARSSU010005783.1:0-31403 GCA_029619165.1 Eurosta solidaginis
AACGCTTTTAAAATAAACTTTTGTCTACTGACAACAATTTCATACATATGTATAATATTTTATGATAGCTAAAAGTGAACATTTATAAGTCACCGCCATGTCCGTCGAATGCGTGGTGACACTGCAAAGCTACAGACATCGTCAGATGCTCAACTAATGACTAGTGAACGTCATGCTTGAGCACAAACTAATATGAAGATATATAAATAGACATTTACATACAATTTATACGTATGTATACTTGCGAGTATTTATGTAAATGTATTTTTTTTTAATAAGAGTAGGTATGTTTATTTTATGCATGCATGTGTTTGTGTTAATGAAACACACGACCACCTTCGAAGCCCACCAGCTGGACATTGGGAAAGTTTAGATAGCATAAATATATGTGAACATTACTACCCACTTGGAATGAAAGAAGTTCTGGCTATTTACTTAGCTACTAACTTAGTTGGCGCTTAATCGTTTAAATGCTTACGGCCTTCCACCGAGTTGCACCAGGCGCTTTTCCGTTGGGCTAGCTGACGTCACACGAAACGAATGTAAATCGTTCACCTACTGGGAGCCGCTCTTTCCTCTGTTTCCAAAGGTCGGCTCCGATAAAAAATACTTTCTTAGCAGGAGCTTCATCTTTCTTTCGCTGAACTATGTTTATGTCTGCATAAAGCTCTTACAGCTCGTCATTAAATCTTCTTCGCAACTCGTTTCCAGAGTAGAGATCCATAAAAGTTTCGAAAACTTTTTATTTCAAACACTCCCAGAGCTGCCTCAGCTGATATTGTCCTGGTCCATCCGAAATAGGAGCTTATTTCTCAGTTGCCTACCTAGTCCAAACAAGAAAAATCTTGGCAAGAGCTTAGGTTATTGTTTATGTTAATGCTGGTTCCCAGATAAACAAAGTTTTACTATTGCAAAGTGGCTCCAAAAGTGGCGGGGCTGCCAAGACTCAAATGCGCTGACTCTTTGCCATCATTTACCTTCAAAACTATATTTCCGCTTCTTTTTAAAGTTTGGAATTAGAAGAGTTTACGGCGCGTTATTCATGCAGGTGATATCAATGTCATCATTTTACGTTAGTTATTGCACTTCCTTATAATAAAATTTTCTCCAGCATCAGAAATCGCAGGATATGGTGTTACCCTGTAAAACCTCGTTTGTTGTTGTTGTTGTAGCGATAAGGACACTCCCCGAAGGCCTTGTGGAGTGTTAACGATGTTGATGGTCCTTTGCCGGATGCGGTACGTTCCGGTACCAAGCCCGACCATATCGGAATCGATTTGGTATGACCACATGCGCCCTCCCACCCCCTGGATCCATGAGGAGTTTGAGGTCGCCAGAGCCTCGGCTGTTAATGAACAGGATTCGCCACGGATAGTTGAGGTAAACAATTGGGTTGGAGAAGCTATATATTGCACTGGCAACCCCTTGAAATGGTTGCGCAACACTACCCCTTGAATATATTTGGTACTTTAGTTGCCTCTTACGACAGGCATACCTACCGCGGGTATATTCTAACCCCCTAACCCGCAGAGTCGATCGCTTATTTAAGCTGCGACGAGATATTCGCAGGGTCGACGTTAGGTCCTCTGATCATGCGTACATCTAAATCGCTGCAGGCATGCCGCCCGTCTATCCTAACGTGGTCGATCGGATTGCGTATACTGCGACCGGGGCTACAGCCAAGTAACTTGGTGTATATTTCCTTGTATGTTATTTTTGCTAGATATGACATGTTTTCGAGCATTTTTGACGTCGATCAGCATAAGAGGGCTGATTTTCCGACCGTGTAGCCAAAGACACCGTCCTTGCCTACCCTGCTGTTAAAATCGCCAATCACGATTTTATATTATGGCGCGGGCAGCGCTCGTGTGCGTGTTCTAAGCGTCTGTTTAAAACGCATTGCACTTCATTTTCTTTTTTCTCTATCGGTGTATAGTGCAGATGAATGATATATTAAAAAATTTAGCTTTTATTTGGATAGCGGCGAGATCTTCGCGCACAGGCGTTAACGTCAGGACTTGGCGACAAAGTCGCTCTCCCTCCACAATCCGTCGCCGAAACTGGGCTTCTTTGGATAGCCACTCCAGTAAATTACAAAATTGTTGATTTTCTTCATTTCTTGCTTCGCTCGTTGCATTTCTTGGATAGCGGTATTATCAGCATCTACACCAATCCCATTAAGGGAACGGACACTCCAGGAGCATGCCCTCAACTCATAGTCCCTTAAACTTTGGCTAGTAATTTTAAGTTATATTAAAGGCATTTTCATAAACTGCGTCTTCCATCGCAGAATATACCGTAACAACTCGCAGGAAAATTTTCATATGATTATTCCATTGAAATATGTACCTACTGTGTCTTTCGAATATATTTTTAACTGACACGGGATAAATTATGTATGTATTTGTAAATAAGAGCTCATATACTGGAATATATTAAAAATATGCATAGTGGTCATACAGCGAAAATAGCATAGTCAGCAAAATTTGTTCACCAGCAACGGCAAACCAAAACAGCAGAAACAAACTAAAACAACAAAAACACAATAATCTGCATGACGAGCGCAGCAAATGTAAATTTTGGATTGCTTGAAATTTTAGCTACAGACAAATGACCCGCGCACAGAGCAACAACATTAAAAGACCAAAGGACAGACCTTTAGTCTACAAAAAAAACAAACACACACACACATTCATACAGAGATTAACAAAAAGACAGACAGCGTCCAAAAAGCGTAGGACAATTACGTTTTGATTGAGTTGTGGTCATGCCAAAATTAAAGCATATATACAACAGAAATGACGAGCAATTGGCATATGAAAGAAGAAAAAGTAAGCAAAAGGGATGGTAAGCTAAACAAAAAGTAAATAAAGCAATTTGCAGGAAAAAACCCATAAGTAAATGAAGGCAAATGATGAACAAAATCCAAAGAACTAATTTTTGTTTGCTTTGAAAATGTTGTTTATTTATTTTTAGTCATTTTAAGTTTTTGATTTAAATTACTTTTCATGTTAATTATGAATACATTTGTAATTTAAGATAACCCCTTCATATACATATGTTAAAATTTTCTCATGAGTTGGTAAATGCTTAACCGTACTTTTTGTTTATTGCCAGCAGCCAAACAATCAGATTTAGGCGAAAAGGCACATGTATCAAGACATTGCATACCTTAGGAGCATACAGCTTCCTTTGATAGATTTTTGTTTGCGCGCCCTTAATGAAACCGGTGTCAGGATCAGGATGCTAGTGTAATACTGTTTTCACACAGACGGCTTATGAATAATAAAGGCAGTTTCTACATTAAGACGCTTATTGAGCTCAATCTTCCCTACAAAATTCGAATCTATTATTATTTCATTAGAGCTAATCGAATGCCTAATGAAGTCAAAAGCAAATGCAACTCTGTGGCACAGTTCCGCTTCCGTTTCCGCTTCATAGTTTTCAAAGCAAATGTCTTTGTCTGCATGGCGGAACGATACAAGGTGGCCGGATCGAACAGCTGATTATAACCTTTTTTATTTGATTTGATACATCAACTACGGCACAGTACGATTTGACATTTGTCCATCGATTTACAAGTACATGGAATTTTTTGTTTGTAGGTATGTCACCATGCTCCCACCTTGTATCGTTCCGCCATGATTGTCTGTCTCATCCTTCATACTAATCGAGCAGTACTTCGGTGTGAAAGCAAAAAATTTACGATTTCATTAGCAGGTGAAATGAGATCATTAAGTTTCTGTGTGAAAACAGTATAAAGTTATTAGTAAACCTTATTTAATATTTTTTTGATAAATGTATACGCTAGAAATGTTTTGTATATTTTTAGGCGCATAAAATAGACAAATCGAAATTTTTTCTTCCAATTTTCTTCAAAAGCGAATATTTGAAATTTGCAACGCCTAACTGCAACTGGCTCATTTGGTTTAATTCCAATAGTTGCATGTGTCTATTTTCCTGTTATAAGTATGCTTTCTATAATTGATAACAGAACAATAAAAACATATAATCATAATTAAAAATCATGAATTTCAACGAAGAAAAAAGGATGCAAAAGGAATGGCATACTAACAAAAAGTAAATAGAGCAAATTTACAGCGAAAAGCAATATGTAAATGAGGCAAATGATAAACACAAATCCAAGCACCTAATTTTTGTTTCCTTGAATTTGTTTATTTATTTTTAGTCATTTAGGTTTTTGATTTAAGTTCTCTTTCATGTTAATTATGAATACATTTTGTAATTTAAGATAAACCCTTCATATACATATGTTAAAATTTTCTCATGAGGTGGTAAATGCTTAACCGTCCTTTTTGTTTATTGCCAGCAGCCAAACAATCAGATTTAGGCGAAAAGGCACATGTATCAAAACATGCATACCTTAAGCAGCATACAGCTTGCCTTCATAGATTTTTTGGTGCGCAAATTAAAAGAAACCGGTGTCAGGATCAGGATGCTAGTGTAATGTTCTGAGTAAGCATTATTTAATAATTTTGATAATGTATACGCTAGAAATGTTTTGCATATGTTTAGGCGCATAAAATAGACAAATCGAAATTTTTTCTTCCAATTTTCATTCAAAAGCGAAATATTTGAAATTTGCAACGCCTAACTGCAACTGGCTCATTTGTTTTAATTCCAATAGTTGCATGTGTCTATTTTCCTGTATAAGTATGCTCTCTATAATTGATACAGAACAATAAAAACATATAATCATAAATTAAAAATCATGAATTTTCAACGAGAAAAAAGGATGCAAAGGGATGGCATACTCACAAAAAGTAAATAGAGCAAATTTACAGCAAAAAGCAATATGTAAATGAAGGCAATGATAAACACAAATCCAAGCAACTATTTTTGTTTCCTTTGCAAATTTTGTTTATTATTTTAGTCATTTTAAGTTTTTGATTTAAACTTTCTTTTCATGTTAATTATGAATATATTTTGTAATTTAAGTTAACCCTTCATATACATATGTTAAAATTTTCTCATGAGTGGTAAATGCTTAACCGTCCTTTTTGTTATTGCCAGCAACCAAACAATCAGATTTAGGCGAAAAGGCACATGTATCAAAATATTGCATACCTTAAGGAGCATACAGCTTGCCTTCATAGATTTTTGGTGCGCAAATTAAAGAAACCGGTGTCAGGATCAGGATGCTAGTGTAAAATTCTGAATAAATATTATTTAATATCTTATTTGTAAATGTATACGCTAGAAAATTTTAGCATATTTTTAGGCGCATAAAATAGACAAATCGAAATTTTTTCTTCCATATTTTCATTCAAAAGCGAAATATTTGAAATTTGCAACGCCTAACTGCAACTGGCTCATTTGTTTTAATTCCAGTAGTTGCATGTGTCTATTTTCCTGTATAAGTATGCTTCTATAATTGATAACAGAACAATAAAAAACATATAATCATAAATTAAAAATCATGAATTTCAACGAAGAAAAAAGGATGCAAAGGATGGTATACTAAACAAAAAGTAAATAGAGCAAATTTACAGCGAAAAGCAATATGTAAATGAAGGCAAATGATAAACACAAATCCAAGCAACTAATTTTTGTTTCCTTTGAAAATTTTGTTTATTTATTTTTAGTCATTTTAGGTTTTTGATTTAAGTTATCTTTTCCTGTTAATTATGAATACATATTGCTATTTAAGATAACCCTTTCATATGATGTTCAAATTTTCTCATGAGGTTTGTAAATGTTCAATGTTCATGCCAGCAGCCAAACAATCAGATTTAGGCGAAAAGGCACATGTATCAAAACATTGCATACCTTAAGGAGCATACAGCTTGCCTTAATAGATTTTTGGTGCGCAAATTAAAAGAAACCGGTGTCAGGATCAGGATGCTAGTGTAAAATTCTGAATAAATATTATTTAATATCTTATTTTAAATGTATACGCTAGAAAATTTTAGCATATTTTTAGGCGCATAAAATAGATAAATCGAAATTTTTTCTTACTATTTTCATTCAAAAGCGAAATATTTGAAATTTGCAACACTTAACTGCAACTGGCTCATTTGTTTTAATTCCTGTAGTTGATTTGTCTAACCTCCAATATACGTATCCCTTCTATAATCCATAACAGAACACGAAAGAAACCATATAAGCATAAATTAAAAAAATCATAAATTTCACGATGATTTATTGCAATTTAAGCACATACACACTTGCACTCGTATACACAATTTATATTCATATAAATATAGATTTGTGTATAATGCGTCTGTCTATATGTATGCAACATAATAGCTCATGTGCATTTAGTCGCTATATTGAGTGCCTTTCGCTTGCGCTACATCATCGCTTGTTTGCTTTTGTTAGGCAAAAATCAATTAAAATTTCATCAAATAATTAACAAAAGCACCACATCAGCAGCTTGCTATATTTAATAGCACACCACGCACGCATCACTAAGGCATCGTATCATACACATACACTCTCGTATGTGGACGCACATTAACAAAGAAGCATTAACGGCGCACAGTGGGCATAGTATTGTGCTGCGGCCTTTTTTTTTAAGTCGGACGTTGTGGCAGCGCACTGCCCTCAAGTGGTCCGCTGAAACCAGGCTAATCCTGTTTTTTTTGTTAAATACATACATAATTTTTTTTTATCCTAATTCTTATTTATGTTTCATTTAAAATTTACCGACCCTATGAGAGGCAGTGGCTTCTGAAGCGCCGAGATCTATAACCAGTCAGCTACAGAGAAACTCATCAGCTGAGAAATATAGATTCACAAAAACAATAGATTAAAAGTATAAATATAATTTTTTAATTATTAAGGGAAGATAGAACCGTTTTTTATGCCAAAGAGCGAGTCCGAAACATCAATTATTCTCGAGTGAGAGTTATAATCTTCACACAAACATAGAAAAGGTTCGTTTAGTTGGAAATTGCTTCTGCATTGTTTAAGAATTATTATAATGCATTGAAGCTCGACACGGAACATTCAAGTTTACTTCGTTCAAAAGAAATTGGCTTGATATCGATCCATTTAAAAGTCTAGCCATAAATAGTACACCTAGCATTTCTCTACGCCTTGCAAGGGTAGAAAGATTTATTAATTTTAACCGATTAGTGCAAGGAGGAAGTTTATACGGACTCTCCATTGAATATTTCTCAAGGGAAAAGTAAAAATTGTTTTTGAATTGATTCTAGTCTATCCACATGAACTTGATAACGCGGATTCCAAATTATCGAACCATATTCTAATATCGGCCTCACCAATGATATAAAAAGGGTTTTTGTAACGTAAGGATCACTAAACTCTTTTGCCCATCTTTTCACAAATGCTAAAACACCTCTCGCTTTATTGACTGTGGCATTAATATGAGGGTTGAGACTAAGTTTGTGATTCATTGTAATTCCCAAGTCGACAAAAACATCAACGCTTACCAGAGTTAAAGTCACTTTTTCCCCATTAGGCATACATATGCCTGTCGTTTGAGGTGACCAAAATACCCAAATAATTTTAAGGGCTTGTATAGGTCAACACTTTAGAGGGCATGCCAATTCAGTTTAGATCTTCTCTAGCCCTATTTGCAACCTGTCCTACACGTCGCGAATCCTTATTTTTAGCCAGCCGAGGCTCTTGCTTTTTCATCGAACTAGGGGTGGGAGCGGGGTAGCCTAGAAGACTCAATTATATTAAATTTCTCCCGAGATGATCGGGCTTATACCTCAATGGTACTTGTTACCGAAATGTACCGGAGCTATATCTGGCAAAGGACCATCAACTTCGATAGCACCTCCCAAAATCATGGGGGAGTATCTTTATCGTTACAAGGAATTTTCAAATTCAGACTTTTTTTTTAAACATCACCGTCTTCTAAGGAACGATTTTTGCCCTTATGATGCATTTTCATTGGGTTCTAAAATATTTTCCTAGTTTCCAGACTCTAGCTCCAAGCGCATCAACTCAAAAAACGTTTGCCGAAATGTTCCCGTTTTTTACCTCTTACCAGAGAAATGTGGGAGCGACTAAATACATAAACAAAGTACTTGGCGCGGTTAACATCCGAGGAGATTTAGGCTGAGCTTCTCTTCTAATTTGCGTCGTGCTTCTTTATAACTATTGATGAGTTCTCACTGAGAAGATTTTCGAACGCTCTGATATTCGACTCTGCCCTTAGACAAATTTTTTCTAATAAAAAAAATTTATTCCGAAGTCTTAATGTTGTTTGCCGGTTACCTGAACCCAGGGATCTTGGTGCTGTAAGCAGTGTGCGCTAGCATCACACCAAAGTGGCCACTTAATACAAAGAAAGTATAAAATACCGATATTGGGTATCTATTTGCACAAAGCAGAGCCTCTCCTGAGACAGGTTTTCAGTCGTTTTTATACCCTTGAGGTATAAGCGGATTGTTCTACCGGGAAGATGTACCTGTACAACATAGCAGCGTGCTATTCATGGCTCATTTTGCTTTAGTCATCGTCTCTGATATCTTTAAGCAACAGGGAAGTGCTATAAACAACTATTTTCTAAGAGCTGCACCCACGACTGAACAAGTAAGACTTTTATCCGTTTCCAGGCCAAGAGCTTACTCAAAAGCAAAGTGAGGTTTGATGCCCTTAACATGGCACGTTAAGTAAGACACCACAAAAGTTGTAGTGAACACTACACCTTACTAAAGAGTTGCCACAAAATTATCGATAACGAAAAATGTATCGGCATGATATCCTGCGTATCGCTACCTTTCCGTGTACAGCTGCTGAGAAGTTTCTCTACTCTGATCTATCCGTATTTGATTTTCTCAATTTGCTTACAAATAACACAAAACATGCACACTTTGCATGAGCAGATGTTGAAACAAAAGCGTCTGGTGGAGCTTTTCAAGCAAAATTTCACTCTGAATTGTTTTGGTGCTCAAGGCCCCATGAGTGTAATTTGTGCAATGCAAGAGAGAGAGAGGGAAGAAGAGGCAAACGACCAGAGAGCAATTCATAAAAGCACACTTACACATATGCATAGCTATGCATGTATGTGTTATAGGGCACAAGTCAGCGTTATGCGTGTGATATGGCACAAATTTAATTTATTTTACCAACAAGTTCCCAAACTCAAATAACGAACAATACACACACACACGCAATATATAGACAACATCGAAAACAATAGTTTCAAATAGCTGCTAATAGCAATAACAACAATAAAATGTGAGGAACAACATAAAAGAAGGTGCAATTTTGATGGATTGCTTTAGCGGAAACTTTCAAGTTAATACACAAATTGAGGCCACTCACATACATATGTTGCATATGCAAATATTGATGCACATACACTCATACAAGCACATAAACACATTCGTTTACTACAACTAACTCAAGTGTAGTTTGCAGTACTTATGCTCAATGTTGTTGTTGTTATTTTAATATTGATTGCTATATGCTAAGCATATTAAGTTTCACAGCTTTGTTGAATGCTTCACTTCCGCGTGGTTTTCACATTGTTACACGCTCGCACACAAACACACTCTTATTTCGTTGTAATACTCACACTTCCTTATGCACATAAAAACTTTTAAATTACTTATGCAATTAAATTCTCTCGAATGCGCGCGTTCATGTGTGTCATTTGTGTTCAATTTTGGTGCACCATTTTTGCCGCCAATTTTCGTACATAAAGGCTGAGTTCTCTTTGCATTGTGAAGTTCAGCAACTGTTCCAGAGGCGGGGGTGAAGGAAGTGTGTTGGGGAACAGTAATATATTCTAAAGCAAATTAGCGACAACACCACTTTGTTGGCGAAAATACAATGAATGTGTTCTAAGTCGATTTTAATAGCGCAGCAAGTGCATGTTGCGGTTGAAAATTCAATTATTTATTTGTGTGAGTCGAGGTTGTAGAAGGTGGAAATAATTTGAAGATAATTTGATAATTACTTAGTTTGACGAAATAAAATTTAATTTTTTTTCACCTGAAGTTATAGGCGCAACTTACTGTTCTTGAGGATATTAACTCATAAGCGCCTGAGAGTATGCAAGCCGAAAGTTTGGGTATATATTCACAGAAGCACCTGAAAGTATGCAAAGCCCTAAGCCTTCAGGGTGCGTAAGTAAGCATGCAAGGATACGCCTGAAAATATGGGGATTTTACGATAGAGCCGCCTGAAAGTATAAAGGTCGTAATTTTGAGGTTTTGCGGATATACATAAGTATGCCGGTATAAGCCTGAAAGTATGCACGAAGGAAGTTTTGAACCTTCAAACAAGATAAGCGCCTAAAGGTATGCAACTTTTAATAACACCCATACGATACAACCGGAATCAGTACCACAGACTATTGATAAGCAAACAGGAATATTTTTGAGAACACTTTATTTAAAAATATAGACTCTTGGCAATACTAATTTACTAAAGATAACTCACAGGACCTTGTCACTGTTAAAGATCTTTAACAAACAAAAGCTCTGAAAATTATATTACTACTAAAAATCATATCCTTGAACATGATCAGATACTTCTATACTAGGCGCTACTACTCCATGAGTTCTAAAGCATCGAAAATTTCATTAAAACCTCACTCAAAGCGCGCCTGAAAGTATGCTGCAAAAACTGGTATGTTTCGACAGTTAAAAAACAGAAATGATTCACAACAGCTAGCAGAGTTACAGTTTAAAAATTTTACAGCTGTCAAAGCTTTTTATACAAAATAGCCAGCTGCTTTTTGACAAGTGTTTTTAGCTTACTTTTCTCAAACACGTGAGTAGTAAGCAGGTAATTTGTACCTGACAAAATAAGGGGAAGGCAGGCAGACTAAGTAGATGTGTAGATGAGAACCCACACGCATAGACAGACAAATATGCAAATAGACAGACAAAAAATTATAATAAATGGGCATCAGTAGCAACAGCAACTAACTTGGATTGTTAGAAAAACCAACTACAAACTATAAATGAGCCGCAAGCAGTCAAAACAAAAAATCAAAACTCGACTTTTACCAGGTTGTGTGCTCCTACAAGCAATTCTACTATTTTGATCTAAAGCACAATAAGAATAATGACTTCACTTGAACATTTGAACATCTACTCGCTCTCTTTTTTCCCCCTGACGCTTTTGAAAGCACAACTACCAACAAATGAAAAATAGCAGTCAATCATGCCATGGGCAATCTGACATAGCAAACCTAAAGTGACATGAGTGACCGTCAACTGAGTTGTTATGTAAGCGCAAGTATAAACTGTTTCAAATCACGAATACCCTTACAGAGGAAATGACTGTTTTGTGTAGATAATAAAATTTGGCAATAAGCTAAAAGGTGAAAAATACTTGCACGAGAGGCATACACAGGTATTGAGAGTTAAGGAAATAACAAAAACACAAAATGAATTGTTAGTTATATGAAATCTAATAAATTATAAAATCGCGCGTGAGTAACTAATGGTTGAAGTGGTGCTAAATTGGCGAATGGCAGGAATTATGAGTCAAATGGTGGCAGAAGTGGGTTAAGCAAACGCAAGGATTTAGGGTAGGAAAAAGGCTTCGGATGTTAAAATAAGTTGACAAATTTATGAATGACTTTGAATGAAATATGCCGCTAGATTTTTTGATTATTATTATTTATGTATATTTTCATATATAAGCACCAACATTTTTACAGTTGGATTAAGGGTATAGGAAATAAATATATTTCGAGGTGATATAATTAGTTATATAGCAAACAGTAAATATCTCCTGTTATTAAGAGCCATTTCATTTTTTTGTGGTGTGTTAAAGTGGCTTAGTGAACGTTTAAATAAATATTGTTAAAAAAGAAAAGGGAAAAGGAAAACAACAACAACCAAATTTGGGTTTTAGATTGTTGTGAGTTCATGTTGCTTAATTCGAATAAGTTTTTCAAATAACTATTTATTATTCGACACAGAATTATGATATTTTCGCATCAAAATTTACTCGTTCTTACTGACAGTAATTTTTTTTTAATTTTAACACATTAGTAATAAAATAAAAAATACAACATTTTAAATAAAAAAAATCTGTTAGTAAAAACCTGAATAGTGTCTAACGTCAGACCAAATCTTAAATTTTTTTTAATAAAATGTGTGTCTTAAGTTTTGATTCTTTTTTCACTTTCTGAGTATTTCGTTCGCACAATTTTGGAATAAAAATTTTATTAATAAAATAATTTTCATTTCTAAAAATTTTAATTAACGTCAGAAAAAATCTTACTTAGATATTAAAAAATATATATATTTTGCCTCCGAGGAGATCTAGGCTGACCCTCTCTTCCTTTTTCTCCTTTTCCTAACTGAAAAAATTTGTTTCTAAATTTCGATCTAACTTTACCCAAAAGTTGAACCCAGGACTCTCAGTGTGGTAGGCGGAACACGCTACCATCACACCACAGCAGCCGCCATAATACTTAATTTTAATAATTTAAAACTTGTTCCAAAAATAAGCCTCTTTTAAAAGCAAAATAAGCATTATACTGTGCTACAAAAATATATAAAAATAACTGGTGGCACGAATCTTTATATACATGTACATATATTATCTGGAAGATTTCAAAGAAATAAAGCCGAATCTGAGTCAAAACCATCCCGGCACTCCAAGTTTTTTAGAAATTCGAACCCAAAAGTGCAGAAAACGAACTTCGGTTAGATATATTTGAGGCCATGCCACTTCTTGAATTTTCATAAGACCATTCTTTCTTCTGAAAGTCCTACTCTCAAATCGATCTTTAAGAAAACATTTTCAATTTCATCAATGCGTTTCAATTTTTGTCAAAAATCATGAGGAAATATATAAAGGCTAAATTTCGACACAATCCCTGTATCGCGATACTAAACTTTTATATCCTGAACATTTCGGAGACAAAAAAATGCAGAAAATCGGCATCCCTAGTTGGTACACACTCTACAGAATGCTACGTGTGTTTGCTTGTGCTTGTTGTGTGGAGAAAATTAGCAGGCCTCATGAAAACAAATTAAGTACTCACATTGAATATCACGAGCAAATGATAGCAAACCACCAATTAACCGAAACATCTTCTCAGAGCAAACCCTCTCGAAGAGTGTGCTCATTGTTGTTTGGTTGACAGGTACAGTGTGAGAATCAGCAAACCAGTATTTTCATTGTTGCTATTTAAAATGTTCAGAAAACAAACGCGATTATTTAAGTCGGAATTACGCATGTGTTTAGTAAGTTTGTCTATGGTTAAAAAATTAAACAAAATAAAGTAAAGTATTCAATAAAATAAAATAGATTTGGATGGAATAATATAAATTAATATAAGAAAATGTGACTAAAAATTAACAAATACACGAAGTCTGTGTAAAAATAAAAATTTGGGTTTTTAGTATGTGTAAAGAAAGTGTAATCTTAAAAGTGCTTAACGTGCTAACAAAAAAATTCCAATTACACAAGTTAAAGAAAAGAATATTTGTGGTGGTTAAATACAATACAATAAAATAAATAAAAAAATTTAATAAAATAAATAAAAATAAAATAAAATAAAATAGAGTAAAATAAATAAAATAAAATAGAATTAAGCAAAATAGAATAAAATAAAATAAATTAAAATTCAATTAAGTAAAATGTCCTTTTGTAAAACGCATTACGCAATATAACGCATATGTTATGTTTTGTAACCAAAATTGAGCATACTTTCTCAAAGGTTTCGACCTAATAAATCCGAATCTGTTTCGAAACCGTTCCGTCACCTCAAGTTTTTCAGATATTCGAACACAAAAGTGCAAAGACACCTGTAAATTAGACATATTCGAGGTCGTGCCACTTCTTGTCTTTTTTTAAGACCATATTTTCTTTTGAAAGTACCACTCCTACTCTTCAAAATTGCGTTTCAGGCAAATCTTTTGTGTGCTTTTGAGAAATCATCAATTGAATTTACTAAGTTTATCAAATTCGTCAATGTGTTGCAATTTTTGTCAAAAATTATAAAGAAATCTATAAAGGCTAAATATCGAGTGGATTCCGGTATCCCGGTATTGAATTTTCATATCCTAA
Organism: Eurosta solidaginis; assembly: GCA_029619165.1. Classification (NCBI taxonomy): domain Eukaryota; kingdom Metazoa; phylum Arthropoda; class Insecta; order Diptera; family Tephritidae; genus Eurosta; species Eurosta solidaginis. The sequence continues at coordinate 13,987 of JARSSU010005783.1, forward strand.
AAATCCTGGAAGGCGAAAAAGTCCAGAAAATCGGCATCTCTAGTTGACGCGCACACTAGAGTTCGCTAAGTGTGTTTGCTTGTGCTTGTTTTAGCAAGCCTCATGTATAAAAATTAAGTACTCACACTTGATCTCGCGAGAAAATGATAACAAGCCACCTGTTAACGAAAACATCTCAGAGCAAATGTTCTCGAAAAGTGTGCTCATATCTGTTTTGTTGGCTGTACAGTGCGAGAATCATCAAACTGTAATTGTCATTGTTGCTTTTTAAAGTTTTCAGAAAACAAACGCTATTATTCAAGTCAGAATTACGCGTGTGTTTAGTGTGTTTGTCCATGGTTAAGAATTAAACAAAGTAAAATAAAATTGGAAGAAATAATATAAATAAATATAGGAAAAGGTAATATAAAATAAAGAAAATTAAACTAAGGGTGTGTAAAACTAAAAAGTAGTTTTGTTCAAAGTGTTAGGAAAGCCTTATCTTCAAAGTGATAACAAAAAAATTGCAATTAATATTAGTAAATAAAATAAAATAAAACAGAAATAAAAAAATAAAATAAAATAAAATAAAATAATATAAAATAATATAAAACAAAATAATATAAAATAAAATAAAATAATAAACAACAAAATAAAATAAAATAAAACAAAAGAAAAGAGAAGAAAATAAAATAAAATAATAAAATGAAATAAAGTAAAATAAAATATAAAATAAAATAAAATTGAATAAAATAAAATATAACAAAATAAAAAAATTTTAAAAATAAAGAAAAAAATATACAATAAAGTGAAGGAAAATAAAATAAAATAAAATAAAATAATATAAAAATAAAATAAAACCAATTAAAAAAATAATATAAAATAAAATAAAAAAATACAATAAAATAAAATAAAATGAAATAAAATAAAATAAAATAAGATGAAATAAAATGAAATAAAATAAAATAAAATAAATAAAAGAAAAATAAAATAAAATAAAATAAAATAAAATAAAAATAAAAAATAAAAAATAAAATTAAATAAAAAATAAAAAAATTTAAAATTAAATAAAAAATAAAAAAATAAAATAAATTATAAAAAAGTAAAAAAAATAAATAAAATTAAATTACACAAAATTAAATAAAATGAAATAATAGCAAGTGGGTGCACACAGTTTGTTTTTGTTTTAAGTGTATGAAAATTGTAATCATGCTGCTGTTCAAAGTGTTATCAAACGCAAAGGAGGTTATTATAGTTTGTGTATCGAATATAAGATATCGGTGAGTATTTTTTTGTTATTATATAAAACTGAAGGGAATAAACTAAAATGTGGCAAGGTAGGTAAAGGAGAAAAAAAGAAAGAAAAGGGAAAGAAAGGTAACGAATTGAAAGGAAAGGGAACGAAAGGAAAAGAAAGATAAGGAAAGGAAGGAGAGAAAAGCTTTGATAAAATGTCATCGGTTTTTTATCAACGAGTTATCGGGTTGTTATAGTAAAGTTGTGAATATGTTAGCAAAAAAGTTTGTGATCTGTTATCGAGAACTAATCGATTTGTGCCGGCAAAATTTCCAGTTCGTTTCTTATCAAAAAGTTATCGAATGTTACAGTCGAAATGTACCATTATTTGTGAAAAGTTTACGTTTTACAATCAAAAACTCAAGTTTTCATTAATTCGTTTTATCGATTTGTTAACATTGAATTATCGATTTTTATCAAAAAATCATTCTTTTGCTGATGAAAAGTTATCGATTTCTTATTCAAAATATTTGATAATTTTAGTTCTAACTTTTTAAAATTTCGTAAAATCAAAAATTATGTTTTCCAACTTTTTTAAGCAATTTAGAGGAAAGGCTTGTTGCATATACATATGTAGGCGTGTTATCGACGAAGCAAAGACAATTTGTCAATTTGGTATTAAAGTGTCATAAATTTGCTATCAATATCAAAGGTCGTCGATTTTTTTATCAACGAGTTATCGGTTGCTATCGAAAAGTCATTGGTATGTTAGCAAAAAAGTTTGTAATCTGTTTCCGAAAAGCTAAAATTGCCAATTTGTTATTGGGATGTTATAAACTTTTTATCGAACTGTTATCGATTTCTTTTCAATAAAGTATAGAATTTTATCGGTTTGTTATTAAAAAGTTATATATTTTTTGAAGAAAAGTTATTGTTATATGAGTCGTCTTTGAGTCAAATTTAGGTCAATATTTAAAACAATAATTTGTTCTAGAAAATTGTTTTTATAACGTCTGAAATAAACAAAAAGTTTAAAAGAAAAATATTTCTCTCATTTGACTCAAATCTTAGCCATTTTTTAAATCAAATGTTTGTTGCAAAAAAATTGCTTAGGCTCAAAAGCTATACATTTTCCAGAACATGCAATAAATAGAGTGAATATTTTTTATCTAAGTTTATTATTTGTTCCTTTCTGGTACGAACAAAGGCTTCGTCACCCACAAAAAGGAAATGCTGGTTTTAGTCCAAATTTTGGAAGTGCTAATTTGACGCCTACATTTGCTCGTTAAGCAAAGGCTTTGGGTTGACTGAGTTTTTTTATATTTTCGCCTTTCAACTTAGTACATACAACTTCTTTATTCACTTCAATACGCTTTCTTGGCAGCTTGAAACTCTTTCTATTTATTAGATAAACAAAGTATGAAGTAAGGCGCAAAAACTGATGAGTATCAACAACAACAACTGCTATAAAAACGCCAAATTTTTATGTTCTACACATTTGTTGAAAAGTAGAAAAATAATACAAACAAAATAACTATATGAAGAAAGTTTCTGAAAGCTTGTTAGCAACGAAACGAAAAAAAAGAAATAAACAAATATAAAAAAAAATACCAAATTTGGAATGAATGTGCAAAATACTTTGTTAATGCCTAGAAAAACTTTGCAGCTGTTATGTGCACATACATTTGGGTATTATAAAGAAAAGCGCATTTTTCAAAAAGGTAATGAGAGTAGCGGCGAAGCAAATAAATTTGAAAAGTGCGTGTGTAATTTGCATAACATAATCGAAAGTTTTGCGATTTAAGAAATCTTACACAAAAAAAAAGAGTGCCAATAATAGAAATGTTGAAGAAAAAATGTTTTGTGGTATAAGTGAAAAATGAACAAAAGAAATTTTTGTATGCAAAAACGGATAGAAAGTATTTATGATGGGGAGATTAGAAGACATATCCTCATATGTATATATTTTTTTATTTTTATTTTGAAGGGACTTTAAAGATAATGGCAAAGGTGTGCAAAATAAAGTCAGAAGTTATGCAGACCATAAATTAGCGAATACTTTTCAATTTCGAGCCAAAAGTCGAAAAAAACTTCAAGCTAAGATTATAATGCGTAAAATGAGGTTCTCATAGATTCACTCTTAGCCAACTTATTTTAATCGTAACGGCCCTAAATTTGTACTGTATTCCTTGCTTTCTCCTCCACTGAAGTAGTTTTTCCGCATACGCACTTGAGATATGGAAAATGTTAAGTTTCTTAACATCTGGTAAGAATTGTGTTATGCTTTGCAGGAAATTTGCTATGCTTCGCCTGCAGTTCTGCTTTGGGTTCCCTTAACCAATTTCTAAATTTTTTCCCATCAACTCATTTTTATACTCTGCTGACCAGAGCTCACAGAGTATATTACCTTTGTTCGCATAACGGTAATCCGTAACGGCATAAAACTAATCGAGATAGATATAGACTTCTATATATCAAAATTATCTGGGTGAAAAAAGAAATTCATTTAGCCATGTCCGTCCGTCCGTCTGTCCGTCCGTCTGTAAACACGATAACTTGAGTAAATTTTGAGGTATCTTGATGAAATTTGGTATGTAAGTCTCAGATCGCTATTTAAAATGAACGAAATCGGACTACAACCACGCCCACTTTTTCGATATCGAAAATTTCGAAAAACTGAAAAAGTGCGATAATTCATTACCAAAGACGGGTAAAGCGATGAAACTTGGTAGGTGCGTTGACCTTTTGACGCAAATAGAAAATTAGTAAATTTTTGGACAATGGGCGTGGCACCGCCCACTTTTAAAAGAAGGTAATTTAAAAGTTTTGCAAGCTTTAATTTCGCAGTCGTTGAAGATATCATGATGAAATTTGGCAGGCACGTTGCTCCTATTACTATATGTGCGCTAAATAAAAATTAGCAAAATCGGATGACGAACACGCCCACTTTTAAAAAAATTTTTTTTTAAGTCAAATTTTAACAAAAAATTTAAAATCTTTACAGTATATAAGTAAATTATGCCAACATTCAACTCCAGTAATGATATGGTGCAACCAAATACAAAAATAAAACAAAATTTCAAAATGGGCGTGGCTCCGCCCTTTTTCATTTAATTCGTCTAGAATACTTTTAAGGCCATAAGTCGAACTAAAATTTACCAATCCTTGTGAAATTTTGTGTGTGCATAGATTCTATGACGATAACTGTTTTCTGTGAAAATGGGCGAAATCGGTTGAAGCCACGCCCAGTTTTTATACACAGTCGACCGTCTGTCCTTCCGCTCGGCCGTTAACACGATAACTTGAGCAAAAATCGATATATCTTAACTAAACTTAGTTCACGTACTTATCTGAACTCACTTTATCTTGGTATAAAATATGGCCGAAATCCGACTATGACCACGCCCACTTTTGCGATATCGAAAATTACGAAAAATGAAAAAAATGCCATAATTCTGTACCAAATATGAAAAAAGAGATGAAACATGGTAATTGGATTGGTTTATTGACGCAAAATATAACTTTAGAAAAAACTTTGTAAAATGGGTGTGACACCTACCATATTAAGTAGAAGAAAATGAAAAAGTTCTGCAGGGCGAAATCAAAAGCCCTTGGAATCTTGGCAGGAATACTGTTCGTGGTATTACATATATAAATAAATTAGCGATACCCGACAGATGATGTTCGGGGTCACCCTGATCCACATTTCGGTCGATATCTCGAAAACGCCTTCACATATACAACTAAGGGCCACTCCCTTTTAAAACCCTCATTAATACCTTTAATTTGGTACCCATATCGTACAAACACATTATAAAGTCACCCCTGGTCCACCTTTATGGCGATATCTCGAAAAGTCGTCCACCTATAGAACTAAGGCCCACTCCCTTTTAAAATACTCATTAACACCTTTCATTTGATACCCATATCGTACAAACACATTCTAGAGTCACCCCTGGTCCACCTTTATGGCGATATCTCGCAAAGGCGTCCACCTATAGAACTAAGGCCCACTCCCGTTTTAAATACTCATTAACACCTTTCATTTGATACCCATATCGTACAACACACATTCTAGAGTCACCCCTGGTCCACCTTTATGGCGATATCCTGAAATTGCGTCCACCTATAGAACTATGGCGCACTCCCTTTTAAAATACTCTTTAATACCTTCCATTTGAAACCAATGTCATACAAACACATTCCAGGGTTACCCTAGGTTCATTTTGCTAAATGGTTATTTTCCCTTATTTTGTCTCCAAAGCTCTCAGCTGAGTATGTAGTGTTCGGTTACACCCGAACTTAGCCTTCCTTACTTGTTGTTGTTGTGTTAACAATAATTTAAAAAAGCAAAAAAAACAAAAAACAAAGCAACGAGTATAAAATTCTGGAGTATGTTTTCTCAAGTATCGGTACTTCTCACTCAGTACCAGTATCGTTCTATCAATACTAAGTTATAAAATTCAAAATGTTACTTAATTCGCCGTTAGTAGTCAGGATAAAACAAGAAGATCTCGTCCCGAAAATTTTTGAAAAAAAATTTAAGGAGCACGACGAAAATTTGGAAGATATGCTTGGCCCAAAATCTCTTCTGAAGCTATCGCGCCTTGCATTTATTTTTGATTTTATTTTTATGTACCTACAAAATAAAAGAGCATCAGCAGAATTAGCTCCACTGCATGCAGAACTACAGCTCTACTAGTTTAATTTTAAATGTTTTCATTCTGATTTCCGTTTATAAAATTTTTGATGACTAGTGCTTCAAAATATTTCAGCAGTTTTCAAATGATATTAACGTTTTTGGTTTCTTACTTAGGTGTTATTTTACCTTTTGACTTCGCCTAAGAGAGAATTTGCATTTAGTAGGTATATGAGCTACTATCGGGTTGCAACTCAATCAACGTTGACAGCTTTTCGCAAGAAAGAGAACAAGTCCACAATTGTGCCTTTTCGTCTCGTTTGCAATACGTTTTTGCTTTCATTTCTCGACCCAAATATACTTTGAGAGCGAAAATTTCTCCACTAGACAAATTTTTTTCAATTTTAGATTTAGAAAAAAAAACTGGCCAGTATGAGGAGTAAAGGTATGTAAAAAAACCAGGTTTAGCCATCTCTTATATTAGGTTAGATTCAACTGGCCGGTCTATGAGGACCTCACCTAGACTGAATGAGTATGTAGTATTACCAGAAGTTTGTTTTAACGCCGTAACTGAAAAACCCTATCAAAAACCAGGACCTATGTTATAAAATAACTCCGTCCTCTTGGCAAACACTAGAAGCTTCCTTGGACTTAAGCCACTTGCTGCTCCTAGCACAGAAACTGCTCGATAATTTCCTCCTCCAACCCGCACTTCCTACATCTGCTATCACTGACCAAGCCTAATTTAAATTCATGTAACGCCAGAAGGCAGTGTCCAGTCGGAATATCCGTCATGAGTCTACAGTTCTCTCTTTTTAATGATAGAAGCAACTTTGTTAGTCTAAATTTGTAAGATCTACACATAGTCTTCGACACTCTTATCTCTTATATTACTTTAAACAGCATTTTCGTTATGCTGTCAATATTAAATTTTAAATGCTGTCTACTAGAATACAAATCTCCAAAAAATATATGACGAATTTTTTTTGAATTGAATTTGTTTGTCTTTCGAAAAATTCACTTCTGCTCAGTTGGCAATCTGCCAATAACCGACTTGGCCCTGTTGCCAAATAGAAAGTTTATTAATCAAATTACAAAGAGTCCGCAAATCGCGCTTGAATAATTAGATGTTTGGTGTTTAAAATAAATCTGTAGACGGTCTTCTCCAACAGATTAGCTTCTTGGCAACTTTACAGAAGGTCTTTAAGTACCTGGTCTTTAGAATATTTGAAAATCAATTCCGAAAAATGTAGATATGTGTAGAATTGTTTGTTTTATTTATTTCATACATATGCATATAATCTGTTTTCTGTTATGATCACTTACTTAACTGGCGCTTAACAGTTTAAAAGGTTATGGCCGCCAAACTAGGTGCGCCAGTCATTTCTATGTTGAGTTAACTAGCGCCAATTGGTTACCCCAAGGGAGTTTAATTTGTTCCCTACCTGGTACTTCAAACGAAGTGGAGGCCGCTCTCTTCCTCTGCTTCCAAGGGCGGCTCAGATAAAAGTACTTTCGTAGGTGGAGCATCATTTACGCATAACATGATCTGGCCAGCGTAGCCGCTGTGTTTTAATTCGTTGCATTATGTTGATGTCTGCGTAAAGCTCGTCCAGCTCATCATTGAGTGCTCTTCGGTATTCGGCTTCACCAACTAATAGAGGTCAATAAACCTTTCGAAGAACTTTTCCCTCGTACATTCTCAGAGCCGCCTCATCTGATGCTGTCAGGGTCCATGCTTTTGCATCATATTGCAGGACGGGTACGATAAGTGATTTGAAGAGTATTTTCGTGTTAACACTATTTCCCAAGTAAAAGAAGCCTTCTACTATTTCGAAATTACTATATCGAAATTAAGGCAAATGTGCTGACTCCTTAGTTGACGGCAGCAGGTGCCTGGTTTTTTGCTCATTCACCATAAAACTCATCGTTTCTGCGTTTATTTCAGTTTGGATATGATGTAAACTTTGTCAGCATATGCCAGTAATTGCACGCTCTTATAGAACGTTCTTCCAGAGCGGCGAAGTTCTGTAGCTAATATAGTTTTCTCCAGCATCAAAATAGCGAAACCACCCCGTTAGTGGCACATCCTGTCGTGAACCCCGTTTAGTTTTCGAACGGCTCGGAGAGGTCCTTCCCAATTATGACTTAGCTGCATATGTTGCTCAACGTCATACTGCACAGCCGTATAAGTATGCGGGAAAACTGAATTCAGACATATCGGCATAAAGGCTGATCCTTCTCATAGTGTCGTAGACCGCTTGAAAATCGACGAAGAGGTCATGCGTGTCTACTTTTGTTTCGTGTGGTTCATCCAAGATTTGGCGTTTGGTGAAAAACTGATCGACGGTAGAACTACCAGGTCTAAAGCCAAACTGTAAAGGTTCAATCAGCCGATTCACAGTGGTCTTCAATCTTTCACACAATACGCTAGATAAGACCTCACATACAATACTGGAAAGGCTGATTCCACTACAGTTTGCAGTCGATGATCGCAGATATTGTACAAATGATGACAGGCATGTCCGAAGCGCGACTTCGATGCGTAAACATACCAGGGTACTTCTGAGAAATTTATGTTTTCAAGTTAACTCGAGCTCCATTACCAGACATTAGCTTGTCGATAATTTTGTGACAACACATCGATAGACTTTGGCATTAATAATCGATATCTTATCGATAGTAGGTCGATAACTTTTTGATAGCATATCAATAACATTTTGATAACAATTGACAACGTGGTAAGCAGTCGATAATTTTTTAATTGCATATTAATAACGTTTTGATGACAAATTGATAACATTTTGATAAGCGGTCGATAACTTTTTGATCACACATCGATAACTTTTTGATAACAAATTCATAACGTTTTGATAAGCAATCGTTAATTTACGATAAATAAAAATTGATAACATACTTATAACTTTACAATTAATACTGTAAAGCGTACCGATAATAATCAATAACTTTTTGAAAACAACCTAGCCATTGATAACACACACGTTAACACTTCGATAACAAATTGATATCACACCTTTTCTTAGTTTTTATTTACTGTCTGATTTCGCTCATGTTAACTCTTCTTTATAATTTGTTCCCACTTTCAGCTACATTGTAGTGACTATATTTGCGCCTAAATTATATATTCCACCATAGACCATATCAGTTCCAAAGACTGCGCTTACGTTTACACCCACTTTATGCTTATATTCTAGATTCCCCATACCGTTACTAAAGATGCTGACGCATCAAAGTTGTTTAAATTTTTCGTATTTTTTAACACACAGTAACGAAAACTGAGCAGTTTTGGTCTCTATTTTTTCTGTGGAAGATTTGGTGAACCGGAAGTAGGGTAGGCAGCGTAAATTGATGGCTACCACAACGAAAATACTCAATCAATCTTTAGCAAAGACAATGGCTACAAAGCTGCGTAGGGCATTGACTACAAATAAATTGCGAAGGGAGAGTTACTTATATACATACGATCAAATATATTTGAATATGTATATGAAGGTATATACATATGTATAGGTTTATATATGTACACACATACTAAATCAACTTCATTGCCTTGAGTGGCACTTGACTACAATGACGCCTTCGCTTAATATACCTCGAAAGCAGCACGCAAGCAACCAGGAGGTATGCACCCAAATAGGTTTATTTGTATATGCAATTGAATTTTCTTTTATCTGTATATGCATTTGTCACATTGAGCCTAAATGAATGCATTCAAATCAAGTCAAACGTAAAAACGATGACTTTGTATGCAAATGGTGTGCGATTTTTTTCCTTCCTTCTTTATTACTGTTTTCGGCTTTTTACACTAGTAACGCTAAACACAATTCTTGAACCGCTGTATGGGCTGCCTAGTAATGGCTGGAAAAATGGCCTGAAAGTGTAGAGAAAAGGAAATGAAAAATGAAAATAAATACACTCGAACTGCCATTAATAACTCTTCGACTTTTCAATTTCTGCATACTTGTGTGTATGTGTGTGTAAGAGTACTAACGGTTAAAAAAACTTCCTTCTTTTTTACCACTTTCACAGTCACTTCATCAGCACTTAATGGGCTTTGAATATGTACGAGTTTGCTTTTATATGCATGTGCCTGTATGCGTATTAAAAACATGAGTGTGTGTGTGTGTGATGCGCATACATGCTTGTGACATGCATAAAAGTTTAAATCGTTTCGAGAGCGGATTCACATCTCCACCACCTCTTAGCTACGCTGCTCAACACTTGCTTCCAGTCCCTTTCCACCGTCCTGCTTAACCTACGTGTAAGTGTGTTTGCCTGCTGCAACGCCTAAGTGCCACATTTACATGTAGAAGGGTTTCAAAGTGGGTGCTTGAGTCTTATTATAAAATCGGCAAAAAATGTCAAGCGCTTAGCAGTGGTTGGAGTTGGGCATGTTTGATAGCAGAGTACGAATAGGTGCGTAAAGCACGTGAACGCAAAAACGCTTAAACCCAATAAAGTGATAAAATTGTTGTATGGCTATGGCGAAAAATTAATGCATATAAGAAAAATTCATAAGACTACAATTTTGTGTTTGTATAATGAGAGTTTTATTTGATTGCTAACAAGCCCCTTTTTCAACTTATTTGAGCTACCAAAATTGCCTTTTGAGTAAAGAGATATTGTAAAATTTTGCTCCCATACTTTTACTTGTTCTTGCTGTAGCGTTAAACCTTCCATCTTTTAACATCTTTTAAAATCTGAGTCAATTTTAAAACTCTTAAAAAAAAACACAGTGAGTTCAAAATATAACTAGCGGTGCCCACATCAACAGACTATTTGATTAACAGCGTCATCTTCCAGCAATGTTTCACTAATTTCTGGTGTGGCAAATATCCCGAATGTATTTGTGCCAGGAAAGGCTTTTCAGAGAAAAGTCATATGGTTTGCAGATGCCGTTCGGAGTCGGCGCAAAAGTTCTGCCTTAAATCACTTCATAGCTTATCACGGCTTATATTTATTTTACTTACTAATGAGCCGGGCTTATAATTTTTGAAAAAAAATACCAATTTTATTAAACTCAAAGGCACAAAAATCTAGCTTTCTACAAGACTAAGACATTTGATATCGAATAGCAAACTTAATTTAATTAAAGGCAGTCATAAATGTACTGCTACCCGTCCGCTTGTAACATGACTGCGTATATTCCGTCTTCAGGGATATATGTATTGGTTTCATCATATCACTCGCCATCAAGCAGTTATGAAAAGTATTTCCCCTATAACCAAGGCACACTCTGCACGTCAGTGTTACCGGGCCATCGTTATTTAGTGTAGCAGAAATCTGTCCAAGTCGTAAAAATATTCGTTCCTCTCAATTAAACCGTTATTTCTCATGCTTGTGTTTTCTACGTAGGCTCTCTCTCTTCCTCTTCGCTTCACGAAAATTCTACTATACGCCGAGCGAGAATACGCCTGTTTGTTTTTTATAGAGGTAGCGCTATAATATTCATCATATATGTTGCTTTTCGGAAGCCTTAGAAACCAGTCGTGTTCACAGCGGCGGTAAAAAAAATAAAACATCAAATTTAGTTAACTAGTGATAAATGGCTCTGACAATCTTTCCTGAGTCACTTTGGGCACTTTTTTCACTGCACTAATGCGTGTGTATATCTCTGGCGTCACAAGTTTGCAAGGTGAGTCGAGTTTACATCCAAGACACTGGTGCTGTGTTTACTGTCAATCAGGATTTGAATTTATGTTATTCGAAGAAGCACAAAGCCGAGTGCTCCGGTATATGCTGGAGCCTTGTTCTTAAATTACCATAATTATGCAGCGATCAGCGAATTTCTTGAGTTCATCATTTGGATTTATGTTACTTTTCATATCCATTCTCATGTGAAACGTTAATAATATTCCAATAACTTGGTAGCTTAAATTTTAATGACGTTGGCTTGAGGGAATTTTTACCGCTTTGAATTTTCGATAAGATCCATAGTAATTATGTTAAAGTAGTGTAGCCATCAGGTAACGAATGCCGATTTTACATATTTTCATTAGGATGCGGTATTTACCGGCCATTGACAATGCTGGAATTGGCGTTAAGAGGCATTTACAGTTGCAGTGTCCCACATGTAAAAGAAATTATGCATCTCCGTGAGGATGATTTTTCCGTACACTACCGAACTGAATTAAAATTATTTGCGAAACTTTTTCCATATAGTCTCTGAAAATAAGATGTTAGGCTTGCGAGGTCTTTTATGTAACTAATTTCAAGTAATAGTGTTTAGTGACCGGGTTTTCACCCTGGATTTTGAATATTCGCCATCTATGGTTTTAAAGCAATTTTACTACCCTAAATAAAATTTGCACAAAAAAATCTCAAGAATTCCGTCTCCTGCTAGTATGTATGTATGTAATGTCAACATACTTTAAACCTTAAAAATATTTACTTCCAAAATGCATCACTTTAGCCAAGATTCTTGCACGCCACATACAGCGCAGCTCGTAAATACTTCTGTCAATGTTTGGTGACACTATTTGGGCGCCTGCGGGCACGTACCAACCCCAACATATGTGTACTTACTACAAGCACGAATGAGTAACTCAGCAAACAAAAAACGACTACTTAGTGATAGATCAAGAAACACATAAACAAAATATTTACAAGATAGGGCAGCATTAAATAGAAAACCAAAAATATCACAGAACGACTTAGCTTGGCAATGTGGGTTTAGAATGACTAAGATATATAAACAGAAGGAAAGAGATAAGTTATCATAAGCATCAAGAAACTACTTACATACTGGTAGTTTACTTATTTAGGCATTGAGCTAAAAATAAGTAGCGCGCATGCCTTGCATACACACACAGATATACTTGAGGGCGTTAAAGCGTGATAGTGGCATTAAGAGTAGCATCATCTCTAGCTGCATGGAAGAAAACCAAGTGCAATTCTGTGTCAACAACATCACGTCATATACAGTGGTATGAGTCAAAGATGTAAAAGAGATGCAAGAAAATAGTTAAATATGTTTACATAGCGATTGAAAAATGTAAAATGTAAAGCTTTACTGGTACTACAAACCAAATTGTATTTGCATAAGATAGGCATGTGTGAGGAAAGTAGTTCTACACTGCTTGCCGTTTTGACAAAAAAAACTAAGGTATGCTACTTTGATTAATAATACGATCGTAAGCAAATAGAGTGTGGTTTGAAATATAGCGGTGAGAAGTTCCTAATTAGGTTCTGAGAGTTGTTTTGGAGAATCACAGTTAGACGTTTAAGTTAACCCGAGCACCCTTCAATTAGTCAGTATTTTATTAACATAAATATAACTTAAAAATTAAAATTAATTGAATTTTCACATCGAGTTGTTGTTTTGCTATCGGTTTGTGATCATGGTGTTACCAATTAATATTACGTTTTTATCGATTTGCCATCAATGTTCGATTTATTATGGGAAATTTATCGACATATTTTCAAAAATTTATCAATATCAAATTTATCGATTTATAATCAGAGTATTGCCAAATTCAAATCAAAGTATTATTGATTTGCTATCCAAAAGTTGTCGATTTATTGTGCAAAAAGTTATGGATATTTTGCCAAATATTTGTTGTTTGTTATCGATTTGAAATCGGAGTATTATCAAATTTGTTATCAAGTATTATCGAACTGCTATCAAAAAATTGTCCGTTTATTGTCTAAAATGTATCGAAAAAGAATCGACATGTTATCAGAAATTTATTGATTTGTTATCGATTTGTAAAAATAGTGTAAACAAATTAATAAATATGTAACGATTTGCTATCGAAAAGTTGTCGATTTATAATGAAAAAAGTTATCAATATGTTATCAAATATTTGTTGAAATTTTTATCGATTAGAAATCAGAGTGTTACCAAATTGTTTCAAAGTATTATAGGTTTACCATAAAAAGTAGTCAATTTATTACCTAAAATTTATACTTTATTTATCGAAAAATAATCGATATGTTAACATTTCGATTTGTAAAATTTCTTGATTTGTAAATAGAGTGTTAACAAATTTTATGTATATGCTATCAAAAATTTACTGAATTGCTATCGATTTGAAATCAGAGTGTTACCAAATTAATGTCAAAGTGTTATCGATTTTCTATCGAAAATTTGTCGATTTATAATGAAAAATTTATAGATATGTTATCAAACATTTGTTAATTTAATATCGATATGAAATCACAGTGTTACCAAATTGTTATCAAAGTATTATCGACTCGCTATCGAAAAGTTATCAATTAATTATTTAAATTTATTGATTATTTATCGAAAAATAATCGATATGATATCAAAATTTTTTTATAAGTACTCGATTTGTAATTATAGTGTTACCAAATTGTTGTCAAAGTCGATCGATTTGCTACCGAAAAGTTATTGATTTATTATGGAAAATTTATCGATAAGTTATGAAATATTTGGTGACTTGTTAACGACTTGAAATCAGAGTTTAATCCAATTGTTATAAAAGTGCTATGTAGAGCCTATCGAAAGTAAGCAATTTATTATCTGAAATTCATCGATTATGTATCGAAAAAGGAATCGATACGTTATCAACAAATGTACTGATATGCTACCGAAAAGTTAACCGTTTCTTTTCGGAGTGTGACCAATTTGTTAGCGACATGATATCGATTCTTTATCCAGCTCCCTAGGAGTGCTTCCATTTGTTATCGAAGTGTTATCGACTTATTACAGTGAACTTATGCGTCTGTAAGAATGATACTGCTAAAACCGTAATATTAAATTGATGACACATCTGCTACCCGAGGATAAAAAACCGATAACACGTCTATAATTATTTGCTTCGATAATTAGCCGATAGTTATACAATAATTTAACGGTATAGGCTGTTACCGATAAGAAGCCACAGAAGCTCTACTCCAAAATCTTCAAATTATTTGTTTCTTGTAAAGTTAGTTCGGCTATTGTTTAACTTCAACACTGGAAAAGTGTTGGAACACGTATATCTGAAAGTTTACACACTGAACTTCTCGGGTACTTGGTACTTCGTACTTCTTCTTTGATTAAGGGCAGCTGGAATATTCTCTTGTATGTAGCTGTGTACTCCTAATGCTGATTAATTGACCGATTACAGATTCGCAATCATTCTGGCAGTATCATCCGAGCCTCTATTCCTCTGTACAAAGAATCCTACAGTAACGTTTTTTTAGTTTCCTGATCGCTTTAGTATAAATAGTGTTTCCCTGTGGCCCTTTGGTAGCAGCTTGGCTTTTCGAGTTGAACTGCTTTCATTGACGCATAAACAAATCAGTAAAGTCAGCGTGCGGGTGACTTACTGCTCACCTGACAGTTGTATTTTCAGTAAAGGTCTACTGAAGCTTTCCTTATAGATTGACCATGCACCGTTTACACTATCACTGATATATCCGAGGTACTTCTATAAGCACCGTTCGAAGCACATATACCAGAGATTATTCTGTATCTAAGAAGCTAAATACTATGACGCAATTGAAGCATGTCCACTCAGCGCTTGGTTCTATTCAGTTTTCAATGTAGGTGAATTTTTATTCCCTCAATAGCTCTTACCACAGCGAGGCTCTAAAAAATTTGTGTAAACATAAGCAACGAGCTGCGGTTGTTTAAATTTTTAAATATAAAATTGAATCCTAATATTGATGGTGGTATCAGGGGACAAATCTTAAGCTACATATCTTTCCTTGAGGGGCTATGGGTGTAAATTAGTGTGGAATCTTTGTTAGTTTATTTGGTTTAAGTTTTCGCTATTATTTTAAAATCCTGTGGATAGCTCCCGTGTGCGACGTCACAAACTTTAAAGATCTTACTTTATATATCGGGTATTCCATCCCATTTCGACCAATTTTGAACCCAACCCCTTTAGAATTGGCTGAAAGTTTTTCTTCTTTTTCTAGCTTACGAAAGACGTTTTTCAGAAGTTTTTCAAATTCTTTCATCCAACTCAAAAAAGTTATGCATTTTTAAAAAAACACCGTTTTTGTTTTCAAAATGCTATAACTTTTTCAAAAATTGACCGTTTGGGATCTTTTTTTTTAAATTTGTTTTTAAATGTACTTTTCGGAAAAAATTCAAAAAAATTTTTAAAGTTTTTTTTTGTAATTTTTCAGTTTTTCGAGATTTTTCGAATTTCGCCCTTTTTTTCTCATAAAAAACTTCAATCAATTCTGCAATCATTCCCACTAATCCCGGAGTGGGACGAGAATTTTTTTTTATTTAATTGAAAAAAAAACTTTAAAATTTTTTTTGTACTTTTTTCCGATAAAGTACATTTAAAAACATATTAAAAAAAAATGATCCCAAACCGTCAATTTTTGAAAAAGTTATAGCATTTTGAAAAAAACACCGTTTTCCAACTCAAAATAAGTTTTAAATATTTTGAAAAAAACGGTGTTTTTTTAAATGCTATAACTTTTTCAAAATCGACCGTTTGGGATCATTTTTTTTCTTTTTAAATATGTTTTTAAATTTAATTTTCGGAAAAAATACAAAAAAAATTTTAAAGTCAATTAAATAAAAACAAAAAAATTCTCGGCCCACGACGGGATTATAGGGGATGATTACAGAATTGATTGAAGTTTTTTTTTAACTTTTTTGAGTTGGATGAAAAAATTTGAAAAACTTCTGAAAAACGTCTTTCGTAAGCTAGAAAAGAGAAAAACTTTCAGCCAATTCTAAAGGAGTCGGGTTCAAAATTGGTCGAAATGGGATGGAATACCCCATATATATATTGTTGTAACGAATTTAGTGAAACTCGCTTATTTTACACCTTCTATAACGTTTCGTTGCTAAATTGTTGATAGATAACTCCAATATTCAATAATGTTTAATGGTCTTTATTAACTTAAATCAAACTGATCGCAGATTACTCAGCTTTCGCTGCTTTTATTATCTGTGCCCAAATGTCTAGACGTTTCTTCTGCTAGAATTTTCTACTTGGTTTACCAGCTATAAACTAGATATGCACGATTATAACCTCTCGCATAGCCATATGCGCGTGTATATGTGAGTAATACTTCCACCGATGATTGCATACTTTTGTGAGTATCACAGATATATGCATGTGAATTTGTAGTTTATAGTCTCTCGCATAGCCATATGCGTGTGTATATGTGAGAACTACTTCGCTGATGATTCTATACTTTTGTGAGTATCTCTCCGCTGCTTGTATATACATATGTGTATACATAATGATTGATTTGTTTATGTACATACAAGTGACTGCTTAGTATCGGCTTAGAGAGAGAAGAAAAAATTTCAAAAGTGAGTGGGCCACGCCAAAAATCCGGGCCTGAAATTATTGGTTCCCATTTTTGATATTTTAATATATGTACTTTATCTTACAATCTGTACCAAATTTTTTAATATTGGGCTGTGCCACACCCCCTATTAGGAAATACTTATATTCGCCCTATCTCCGATATAACTTGAAACAAGTATTGAATACTTGGTATATATCTTATATTTATGAGGAAATTGAGAGGAGGCAGGTAGAGGGAGGGGGAATGGGATTGGGAATGGGAATGGGAGTAGAAGTAGGACTGGGAATGAAAGTGTATTTGGGAGGGG